>PVKM010050410.1:0-10716 GCA_004027735.1 Carollia perspicillata
TTGGAGTTACAGGTTAAATCACAATTTACAGTATAAATTGTTATGCTATTTAAACAAACATCACTAAAATTATATGTATGAGGTTGTAAATATGCACAAGTTATTAGAGGCAAATAGCAGAACTTATATTTATATACAACTTGTACTAATGATGTCATTAAGAAGGAACTGGAGTTTAGGATGCACTTTATTCATATTACTGAAAAGTCAAGCTTGAATCTGTGCAGTCACGTAATAGAAAACCACCTATCTGTAGAGGAGGTATTTATAAAGTTTTTCTTATTTTGGTTTGATGTATTATGTGATTATTTGCACTTGACTTACAGAGACCTAGCAGTGTCAAATACATTGCTGTATACAATAGTTATAAATGTTGTTGTAGTTATTTTATCTTTGAATGTAGGTACTTAGTTTAAATTTTAAAAAGTTTCACTGTAAAAACAGAATTTTATCTACTATTTTACATTTTATTGAAGTTTTAATGTACAGCTCTGAGATAACAATGAAATGGAAAATACTTTTAGTGGAAGTTATAATAAATATATCTGGAGAGAAAATATTAGGAAATTGTAACATGATGCCATATATTTACAAAATTGTTCAAATGCCTAGTGGTTTACAATACATTAATTCTTGGTCACTTTTCCTTTCAAATAAATATGTCAGATGTCACATTATTAGACAGGAAAATGAGGTAACAGCACAGAGAGAGCTGTTACAAATACCGTTATTATTTATAGAGATAAGTAACAGGGAGGTTTTTGAAGAAATCTTTGGAAACTCTGCAGTTCAAAGCTCTATTAAAAGCACAGTGATTTTTATTGGAGGAGGCCAAGAAATGACTACAGGCAACACAGTGTTTTCACAGTGATCCATTCAATAAAGATCAGTCGAGGCAGCCGAGCACTCAACTGAACACTTTGTAGTCAAACCTCGATGGTACGTGAACAAAGCCAAGCATTCCGTTTTATTTAATCTCCAATTTACAAGGTAGCAATTGGAATGGTTCAAGTCTAATTTTTCCAAAGATTACTATTATAGGTTAAAATCGCATAGATATTTTAGCCCCTTAGTTTATGAGAACTATCAAAATATCAAATTATACCATCAGCACCACAATGATCATTACGATGTATGGTGGGATACACTAGGTGTTTTTGATCAGAGCACTGTCAGTACTTAATCACAGCCCTTGTAGGCCAATTTAATAGACTCAGTGTACTTGAGAGTGAAAACCTCTACTTCATATTTTGTTATATCTGCTTATATAGTATCCTTTGCCTTTAAATGCAAGTATCATACCTGTGAGAGGTGGAGTTTGTAAAAGATATCGCCAAATGCAAAATTTTCTGTACTAGTAAGTTATTTTAAAAAACTACTGCTAACTCATAGCTATCAATCAGTCAGTTGACCAGTCAAATTGATTCGAAATGGTGTTAAAAATCTTTATCAGTTTTCTATGCATAAAAGTGTCTTTTCTTACTGGTAAGGGGAAGTTTTAAGATATTTTATTTGACTCTCCTTGACCTTTCTGCATATACTTATAATTTCATTGTAATTTCTTTAAAGAGAAACAGAAGATAATTCTGGGAATTGTATGAGGTAAATATACCAAGTTTGGTTTGTATAGGTTATTGAATCTAATTTTTTCATGTGTCTAGCCTAATGTCCCACAGCAGTGTCAAAAGGTTTTTTTGAATTTCATTAAACTAGCTCATTATTAAATAATTTTTAAGTGGCATGGGAAAATATGGTCATTACAAAGCTTTTATAAAATAATATGTGAAACATTTAGCTACAATTCTCTTTGTAAGAAACATGCACATTTTCAAGTTTTATTTTTCTGTGAGCAGGTAAATTTCAAAGGTTTTGAAGAATAAAATGATAGCTTGAGTCTACTTTTTTCCCCAGTCAACTATAAAGGTATTTTGGTACATATTGCTTCAGTGACTTTGTTTTCTTTTAATATGTCTTGTGATCTGATTTGCATAGCCAAAAACCATCCTACAAGGGGATTCTCATTTTCTACTTACCAGGGAACCACTTTTGAGAATTGTATACTTCACAAAATACCCATGGAAAGAATGCGACTTTCCAATAGCCTTCTAACTCGAGCTTCCTTCTTCCACTAATGCAAAACCCAGACAACTTTTGATACATAACTCATGTCCCATCTTTTCAAAGAAGCCAAGCTCTCTGCCCAAACCATCAGTGAGCTTCGCCTCCCCTACGGGACCTTCATCTGCATCTCTCTCTGGTACCTGTATGGTCTGTTGTCTGCGTCACTCTACAGTTACCAGTGGGGCCTGCATGTTTAGCTATGTTACACCCGCTCAACCAAATGTAAGCTCTTTGAAGTCAAAGACTCATGACTTCTTTACGTCTGCCATAAGTCCAAATTCAGAATTTTACACATGACAATCATGAATTTTTAAATCTAGACAGAATCTTAGAAATGATTTCAACTGTATTAGGAGATAAGAGCCCTAGATCTAACAGTTTAAAGAAAAGACGGAAAAACTGGTGGTTGATGAGTGCTGTATTTACTCCTGAATGTTGGAAAGGATTTTTATTTTTTTCTCTTTTAAAAATATCTTCAAAGAGTATCCTTTACAAACTTGATGCATCCGAGTGAACCAGAGTGCCTATTGAAACAAAGATCAAGGGGCCTAAAGCCTAGCGTTTCTGATTCCGGTCTGTGGTGGGGCCTGAGAATTTGCATTCCTAATAAGTTCCCAGTCAATGCGGATAGTACAGGCCTACCAACTACCTTTGGAATAGCATTGCTGCAAGACCAATTCTCACATGTAAATATTAGCCTGATTATAGTTTTGCTATTTTTTGAAACAAGATGTTTTAAAACTTTTGTATTAGATTACTGTCTTCTTAAACACATATCAACAGTTTCTATTCCCAGCATGCTTTTAATTTGCTCCTAAGGATTCTGTAATGTTTCAATTATAGTAATTATAAATGCAAATAAATCATGTTTAAAGCTCCTTTCACGCACTTCAATAAAAATTTGGATTTTATGGGAGGGGACAGCACGGCTGCCACCAGGGCGGTGACCTCCTATGCACATTTAGCGCTCTTGCCCACACCTGAGAGCACAGCCAACTGTAGCAGCTTTCTGGAAGTAACTGGCAATCTCCACTGAAAACCTTAAAAGTGTGTGTACCCCTCAATTCATACTCTGGCTCCTAGTGATTTATCCTAAGAAAAGAGTAAAACAAGTGTTCAGAAGGTGGAGATATTTTATTACCTGATTTAAAGATAGTTAACTAGGTATATAAACTTGTCAAAATTCATCAAATTGTGCACTTAAAATAGGTACTTTTTTGGTAAATTATACCTCAATAAAATCAATTGAGATTTCTCTTAAAATACCAGTAAGAAATTAGTTTTTTTTTAAGCTGCAGTCATGGCATTAACCCTACTCCACAATAAAACTAGGGGCAGTGCGGAGTGAGAAAGTGAGTGAGAGATGTTTGCTGTGGCCTTTGCAGTAAGTGTTGCAGCTGGAGAAGGCTGGGGTTTACAGTGTGTGTGCACCCGGAAAATGAGAAGTAACCTTGCAGCCACTTCTGAGATTTTAAGTGTCAAGGAGTGCATGGCCATTTTAAGGACTCACCTATTGAAATTCCCCCAGGGAAGGTAGAGACTTGATAAGGCTTTCAGAAAGGCACAGTGGTCCAAAGATCTAGGTTTTCAGCTTGGGTTCAAGAGTTCACGCTAAGGTCTCAGTCTGAGGCACTTTAAAGCCCACACTCAGGTGATTTAATTGTCACACCCCCTTCAGAGAGAGTGAAGCAAATACTAATGAAATGCGCAGGGTTGCTTTCATAATCAGCTTTCTGGGATTGTTGTAAATAGGCTTGCTATTTCTGCATGATCTCTCTGCTCTGTCTCCAAGACGATCAACTGCTTGAGAATCCTTACTCATCCTTCTGACCCCTGGAGCCCTGCTTTACTCTTTATCATTACCCAGTAATTACAGTAATGGTATTGAAATAATTCTGTACTGTTGAGTTTGTATTTTGAAAACTTTTAGTCTGGTGGAAAAATATCGATGTAGTAATTTGAGAAGATATTAACGAGGATATTTGGAAGGTATTTCCAACAGTATTAGAAATTATTTTTAATAAAACTTTTAAAATACCATCTATTTTATTCCTAAGTGGCCTGTAAATCAGATTTCCTTAATTTTAAAATTAAAAAAGCAATATTTTCCTCCCTATGTCCCAGAACTGCATGGATGTGCTTTCTAAAACTTTTGCCAAGTGAAGCTTAGCCATAGGCTGTGTTAAAGATAAATGACACAAAATACAAAATAGCCAGGACTGATTGTTTTACACGGTATTGCAAAATTAGGGCTAGTTGCTTTTTTCTTAATCTAAATGCATATAGTCTGGAAAGCTGCTTTGAGGTCAAATCTTTCATATATTGTTATTTTTTGTTCAAAGTAAAACAAAATCATGTTATCAACATAGGGGTTAAATTTGGATATGCCTGCATGTGTGAGAATCTGCTAGTGTTTTTAAGTTGGTCCAGAAGAACAAGGGACTATACACCTAAGAGTACAATATTATTGCAGATATACCCAGAGGAACAACAGAATGAAGTTTATAGGGAAGGAGCACTTTACTGCCTATACTTATTTGAGCTTCCTGTTGACTCCCATATAAAATCTAAATGCTCTTCACTTGCCTTTTGTTGGAAACATTATTAACCTTAGTGCCCTCTAATTCTTTTTCAGGGGTACTATTTTGTATGATAAAGTGTTTTTCACCTTCTATGAAGGCTAAGAATGTCTCTCATAGAATACAAGTCTATGAAGTAGGTACTGTCAGAGAGATGAAGTGACTTGCCCTAGGCCACTCTGTTGATGGTTTCAGAGAGAAATTTAAATTCTGGTCCATCTGACTCCAGAGGCCAAGCAAATATGTCTATACATCAGAACTTTAGACATTTGTGTGTGCTTTTGAAATGTTCTTATTTAGTTTTGGCCATTATTCCTCATACCTCTGTCTAAATCTTGGACAAATTTTTTTGAGTAAAATTGGTTTTAGTCAGTTTTTAAGTTTTCCCTCTATGGAGCTATTTCTCAGTAGAAAATAATTAAAGGTACTATGTATCTTCCATAGTTATTTGTTTTATCTCAAATACCACCCTCTTAAAAGAAACTTTCCCTGACTCTCCTACCTGCTGTTACCCTGTTACTGTGTAGTGATTATTGACTTTATTTTCTTAAAAATATTTTCAAGAGAAAATATTTTCTCTTCAAAGAGAGTGAAATATTGTTTATTGTTAAATTTTATTGTTTACTTCTTTACATGCATCCTGGCTGTCTCTCCCTACTGGAATGTAAGCTTTCACAGAGCAAAAAACTTGTCTACTTATTCTACTTTTACCCTGGCATTTATGTCCCAGACACAGAAAAGGCTCATCACACTTTGGTTGAATGAGTAATCTCTACGCACTTAACATTGGGTTAACAACTAGCAGGGTATGGCCTCACTTCCACACTTGGCTAAAGTTTCCCTGGTGAAAAAGCAGTATACTTTTATTTTAATCATTATTTTCCTACACAATTTTTAAAATGGATTTCAGTGTAACTAAGCTGTAAATTATTGCCATGAATATACTTTCTTTTCTCTAGAAATTACATAGATTTGGACAAAAGATTAAAAATAATTCTCTCTTGGTTACATATGAGCAGTTAACATTTTTAAGTCTTCAGAACTGTTTTCCTGTACAGGCACAGGATGTACAGTTTGTTTCATTGTGAATTTTGGACATTTGTAGACATTCACTATTAGGGAAAAGCTAATATTAACATGGAAGTCAAAAATGATCTCTAAGGGTTTTTTTTCATAATCTAATACCATTCACATGGTACTTAGTTAAACTTGACTTTTTCTCATTTTTTTCCAACTCAGGCATTTTTTGTCTATTGGTAAGTAAACACTTATAGATTGTTTAATAAATGCAATTATAATCACACATTTAAAAGCTCAGTCACTTTGAAGTGCCTTGTTATGATAAACTGAGAAAAAGATTGACATTAAATATCATGAACAATTAACTGTTTCCTGGTGAATTAATTATGTTTTCTACCATGTTTAGTGATAATACCCTTTCTATGGGTTGCAAGCAGAAAGCGAGAATAGACCACATGGTAGATGAGATCATAAACTGTGATGGGAAGTTCTCCAAATTGGAAACATTATTGAAATACAAATAAACCCATGGGTCATTTTTCTTCAGTGAATTCCAGCTGATAAACCATAGACACATATATTTGAGTATGTGCAAATGACCACATGAACATATATGTAATACATATGTGTGTATATTTATCCTGGCCTTGTTTTAAAGCATTTAAAGTGACTTTTTAAAAAATAATATTTGTTACTCATAAGAATGCTTCTTCAAAGCAGGTATTAGTTATTTTTCACATTTGCCATGAAGAAGGTGGATCTTGGGGAGATTATATGGCCTACCCAAGACTGAATAATTGATAAAAGTAGACTTGGGCCTTGACTTCTGGTTATCTGACTGGAATTTCACTACCAAAAGGTGAGAGAAATTAAACAGGAAAGAAAAATAAGACAAAATGCCCAAATCAAAATTTAACTTAGATTTTAATTTGTTAGCTTTGTACTTTTGATTTTACCTTGTAAATTTTGTTGGAGTACAGTTCTCTCTCTTTTTTTCCCATGTGTAAAGGCCATCTATTTTTTATTTGTAAGTATTTTTTATTGATTATGCTATTACAGTATTTCCGATTTTTCCTCCTTTATCCCCCTCTCCCCTGCCCCTCTGGAGTACAGTTCCTAATAGCGTTCTTCTATTATTTAGTAATGTTTGTAGGCTACAACTCAATGTACTTTGCTGCTATCATTAAAATTGACTGATTAAAAAAAGTAAAATTAAGACAATTACTGTCTCAATTCAAGGTGTAGTTGCTGGCAACATAATCTACTCTAGTCAGGTAATGGAATAATTATTTATTTCGGGATATTAACTAGCTTACAGAATTACTGGGACAGCCAGTGTATGGGCTTGAATGTGATCAAGCTAATAATACAGACCCAGATACCCAGAGATTGTTTCATGGGAATTCATTCACCTGTTGCTGCTGCATCACAGCTCTTACAGGACTGAAGTTTTAACAGCTGCAGAAACACCGTGCCTCACAACTGTGTTGGCTTCTGCAATCCACTCCAGCCCCACAATTCTTACTAGATAGGAGCTAGTAAGCTTGTGGTGTGGTTACTGATTGCATCAGGGGCTGTATGTAGCCATAGTACTGCAGTATAATATACTGCCTCAAAGCTCAGTGGCTTAAAATGACAATCATCCATTTTTTTTCTCATACATCTACAATGTGGCTGAGGTTAGCTCATGTAGGCGGGGTTTGGTTGGCCAACACTGCTTTGTGGTATAGATCTGGCTGGACTTCACTCTTCGTTTGTTGGTTAAATTTACTCTGGATTCTGTTGAATTCATTTTGGGGCCAGGGCTGAGGGACAGCGGCTACTCAAGGGAAGCACTTTTCATGGTCATGGCAGAATGTAGGAGAGCAAGAGGAATACTCAGTGTCTCTTTCATGCTAGTGTCAGAGTGGGCAAGTTCTCTTCTGCCACGTGACTGAGTCCAAAGTCAAGATGAAATACTTTCCACCTCTAGTGGCAGGGACTGCAAAGTCACATGGCAAAGAAATTGGGTAAAGGGAATGATAAAAAACTGGAACTAATACTTAAATCTGTCACATTGGAAATTATACATAAACCTGTCACACCTGAAAATATTTATCTGGGATTCTGCCCACAGAGAAAGAGAAGCACAATTGCAGGACTATGAAAATAGAGAATTTTCAAAAATGTTTGGGCTGTGACAAAGAATAAAGGTATACTACATACATTTAATGTAATGGAAAATTAAGGACTAGTATATATTTTATAGCTTCTATAAGCATAAATGTTAAAGCACTAATGAAATTTCTGGATTGAAATTGAGATTTCTCTCAAAATATTTCTATATTGCATAAACAGTATGTATGTGTGCAGTAGACAGCATCATTGGTATAAGAGTATATATAAAGCCATCTTATAAATTGCTGCACATTAAGAAAGGAGAAATGAGATATGTATAACACTGACATTTTTTATTTATGTCTATTATGTAGCAGACACGTGACTACCTGCCAAGGGTCAGGAGGAGACAATGATTTAGTTTCTGCTGGTGCAGTCTAGTGAGTGTATGAGAAAATAGGGGTAAAGGCTCCAAGATACAAGTTGGATAAAAAGTAAAATGTAGGAAATACTTACCAAGTGGAAATGTGTAATGTAATTCTGAACATGAGGGATTAACCAGTTACTCACTTTGTAAGACTCAGCTCCTTGGCCTCACCTGGTTCTAGATGATGCCGTTGCTTCAGCTGCAGCTCCAGCCTGGCTCGAAGTCCTGGCACCTTCACCAAGGTTCACAGAACCTTCCGTGACAACTTTTTCTCCAGGACCAGTCAGTACTTTCTCAGGGTTGGTTGACAGTGACTTTCTAGTTCTGAGTAGGTGGAATCACCTCTTACATCACAATACCATCATGTAGGGAAAGAAGAGAAATGTTCCTCTTATTTCCTGATTCTTCCTGACAGTGGGGAGGGCCTTCATTTCAAAGACAAGAAACAGTTGACCTTTGTTTTAGCGGCTGCATCTCTCCACACAAGGGAAAAGTCGAGCTATGACTGCATAGGGATCTACAGTTTGATAAGCCAATTAGAAAGAGGCCAATACATTCAAGAGATGGTGAAACTACAAAAAAGGTAAAAAGATAAATATAAATAATTACCTTATTATGATTTGTTCAAGCACTGAGTTATTAAAGACTGGTGAAAAAGTTTTCATTTTAATTTGATTTTGCCAAGTATAGAGAGCTCTCTTTTCTATTACTCTAATATATTTTTACTTGCAGCTATGCTTATTTTATGATTACTTTAAATCATTTTCAGATATTTCAAGTACTATAAAACATTTTATATTGTTGTTAGCAACTTAGGCTATAAACTAGATCATTTTGAAATGTTAACTGCCTTAACCTTCAAGTGGTTAAAATTCTCCCCCACTGTCAGAAAATACCCTTAATTTTACAATGGATAATAATGGGAAAAAAAGAATTCTTTCTAAGGAATTGAGTTGTTAATGGACTTAATAGTGGACTTAGTATTGGGCAGGTACCATTACATAGAGGTAATCCAATTATCAGAATCAGCAAATGGTTACTCAACTTCTACTTTTTTTGTTAGTTTTATTCTTCCAATACACTCTACAATAAATGCATTACAGTTAAAAATTTAGAGTTATCCAAAAAATTTAGAGATATCCGTTTATTGCTTAGAATCATCTCAGGAACCACCAAGGGTACACACATCATGCTTATTTAGGTAAGCAGTGGGAAGTCCTCGAAAGATTTTCATCAGGGAAATTGTAAGGCTGGATTAAGATTTTAACTAGGCTGCTTGACAGCTAATGAGGAATAGGTTTTTCCTATTAATTTTTTTCAAAACTTTTGACTTTTTTATAATTCACAAATTTTACTTTTTAGATCAGTTTTAGGTTCAGAGCAAAGTTACATGGAAAGTACAGAGTTCCCATATACTCCCTGTACACGCACACATACAGGCAGATACACATGTAACCTCCCACACTATCAATATGCCTCACCATAGTGGTGTGTTTGTTAGAATTGATGGTCCTACGTTGATACATTATCACCCAAAGTCCACAGCTTATATTAGGGTTCCCTCTTAATATTGTATATTTTATGGGTTTTGACAAATGCAAATTATATGTATCTGCCATGTGGTGTTATACAGAATAGTTTCATGGCCCTAAAAATTCTTGTGTTCTCCCTATTTATTCCTGCCTCTTACATAACCCCTGGAAGCCATTAATCTTTGTATTGTCTCCAAAGTTTTGACTTTTCCAATGTCATATAGTTGGAATCATGTAATAAATAGCTTTACAGGTTGGCTTCTTGTACTTAGTAACATGCATGTAAGTTTCTTTTTTTTTTTACCACGATCAATTTTATTTTTTTATTATTATTATTTTTTAATATTTTTAATTGTTTTTCAGTACAGTTTTCTGTCTTTTACTCCCATCCCAGACCACCCCGCAGTGCTCCCCACCTCCCTCCCCTTTCCATCCCCCTTAGTTTTTGTCCATGTGTCCTTTATCCTTGTTCCTATAATCCCCTCCCTTTTTCCCTGAAATTCCCTTCCCTCCCCCCTCTGGAGACTGTCATCCCCTTTTCTATTTCAATGTTTTTGACTATATTTTGCTTGCTTGTTTTTTTAGTTGCTTAGGTTCCTGTTAAAGGTGAGATCATATGGAATTTGTCCTTTACTGCCTGGCTTATTTCACTTAGCATAATGCTTTCCAGTTCCTTCCATGCTGTTGCATAGGGTAGGAGCTCTTTTTTTCTTTCTGCCACATAGAATTCCATTATATATGTGTACCATAGTTTTTTGATCCATTCATTTACTGATGGGCACCTAGGTTGTTTCCAACATTTGGCTATTGTAAATTGTGCTGCTATGAACATTGGGGTGCATAGGTTCTTTTGGAATGGTGTTTCAGGGTTCTTGGGAAATAATCCCAGCAGTGCAATTGCTGGGTCAAAAGGCAGTTCCATTTTTAGTTTTCTGATAAA
>PVKM010050411.1:0-10720 GCA_004027735.1 Carollia perspicillata
GAGGACCCCAAACCCAAACTGGCTCAGGCTACCTTGCATCCCTGGAGTCAAGAACCCTGGCACAGGAGTCTGGGGAAGGGTTATTGAGCTGAGCTCTCTATGAATATCAGGAGGCCTCTAAGACCATGCTTTGACCTAGTATAGCAGGATCAGCCTCAGGTCAAGTTCATAGGAACATACTCAGGGGCCTGAACTGAGATTAGTCTCCTGCTGAATTACTCTCATCAGACTGACCCTTCTGTCTGCAGTGACTGTGTGCAGGGCTGCAAGCTGGGAAGAAAACTGAGATCTTAAGAAGTTTGTCCACACTCTGTGTATCCTGCATTTAATGTCAAAACTGAATCTGAAACAAAATGCAGAGGGGAATGGAGGTAGTGTTCAGGGCTGTCAGTCCTGTGTGCAAAGTAGGAGTCACCCCACCCAACCCCCAGTCATCAGAGAACAATCACTCACCATATACATCAAGTTGCCCAAATCCTATTTCTTTTTCTGAATCTGGTAAGTAGGCCACTATGGTGTATATTCCTGCGTCCATCATGGTGACCTTCTTCAACAGCAAGGATCCATCATCAATTATCTGCTCTCTGTCACTTTTAGGACCGCTTAAATGGTGAGTTAAGGTTGGAATAGAAAAGGCGATTACATTATTGTTGTCAATGCCTTCCCCCTTGTACCACACGAAGGCTACAGCCTCAGGAGGCTTGCTGTTTACATGCAGAAGCACATCCTGCCCTTTGGCAGCAAAGGTCGACACAATACTGACTTGGTCTGTGGTGGGCAGGCTGCAGAATATTAAGAGTGAGACTAGAAAAAAAGGAAAAAAATGGATCAATATTTGTATCTAGGTATTAGTACCTGATTCCTGAGCAGGTCTCTTTATCTCTCAGCTTTTGTCTACAGGCAAGTGTGTGTCTCCCATGGTCAAGATCATCAGCATGGCCCCCATTACTTCACCACCTCTAAATCTGTTATTTTCTTGTTTCAAATACTCATCTCCAGGTGTTTGTCTCAGTCACCTCCTCACTATGCTTAGACCCCTTCTGGACCTCAGGGGCAGCTTTTGAAAGACATGTTTGATGACCATCTTCTGTAAAGATTCTCTGCCTTCACATTCTGACCTGTCCTGATCTATTTTTTTCATGGCTGTTTTGGGCACCTGACCTCACATCTCCACCTTCCCTTGTCCCCTTTTCCTCCATAGAACATGAGCTTTGTGAGAGCAGGCTTCTCTGATCTAGTACCTCCAGTGACTGCAACAGCCTGGAAATACATGAGGTTGAATGAATGAGTTTTCCCAGGCTCCCAAGATAAATCATGGGGTGTATTTGCCTATTTTTGAAGTTTGTGATAAAGACAGTGCCTAGAACCTCTGGTTAAATTTTGCATGCTGGTTCCTGACAATAATAACATTTAATATTAACAGTTTTCATAATTCAATAATCATTGATGAATAACCAGAAATAAGCAACAATTGAGGGTTTTCTGCATGTTATCACTTCCAGATCACTTGTAATATCACTTACAAGAATTTCCTCTTGCTGAGCCCTCTTCCCCATCCTACTGTGCTCCTTTCCCTTCACACTCAGGTCCAAACAGAAGCCCCTCTTTTCTCAGAGCACTGCTCTCTTCAGCAGATCCCACCCAGTCTCTGTGTCAGATCCTTAGTCTACACCAAGGACTTGTCTCCTACTTACCAACCACCATGAGCTCTTGCCAGTGGACAAATCCTCTGTGGATAGATACTGAAAGGGACCCCATGGTGTATGCTGTCTGCTCTGTGGCTGCCTCTTTGATAGAAGCTTGAGGTTTGATGAGGCTCACAGGCACCTCTGACAAGAATGGTGCAATCTGCTTTGTGTCCTAGCTGTGCTCTGAGCTTTACTCTGGGGCAAGTTTATGATTCTTGTCATGTGGGCTAGGGGCAGGGAGTATGCACATGACCATCCCACTCCCTGCTCTAGTTTTTGCCACACTTGGCCTTTCTAACAAGTACTGCCCCTCCTATAAGTTGGTTCCCTTGGAACTCCTAAAGCCTCTCAACACCACACAAAAACACATTCAAACCTACTCACGCATGCACGAACATACATACACATACACCTAATCTCATTCCGTATTAGAAAAAGCAAAAGACTGTGGTTTCTGCAGTCAGGGAATTCTCCACAGCTTCCTGTCAGGTGTCCAGTAGTCTCTCTCAGAGCCCCCTCTCTCTCACACACACATTTGACTCTTCCCTTCAGAGCAGGAATTCTTGAGCTAAGTCACAGAAAACTGTCGTAAGTAAGTCACTCCTTCTGTGCATCAGATCACCTGTGAAACCTTGTAACATTGCAATGACCAGGTGACACCTTAATAATTCAGCATCAACAGCTGTCTAGCTAATGGAGGTGCCCATTCAGAAACCTTCTTGTGAAAGTAGATCCACCTCCCCTGCTCTCCTGTGTGCAGGGGAAGTCTCCAGATCCTGTTAAACTTCAGATTCTGACTGAGTGCAGTGGGACAGAGGCTGTGTATCTGAAAAGCTCTGAGTGTAGGTTGTTCTTAATGGCCTGTGGAGCTCACTAGGATTCTCAAGGCTGACAGGGACAAAAGTGTCTCCGGAGGATGACTCAGTAATGCCAGCATTGGCCTCTGCTGTGTCTTTAGCTTGGGTCTCTGTTAGCACTACACAGAGAGCCTCAAATGTCATCAAATAAGGGGATTATTTGTTTGTGACACAGAAACCCAGCTGGGCACCAGGTCTTCCCTGTGTTCTCAAATTTAATTTTTTCCCACATGAAGGTAACAAAATTAACAAGGAGATAGGAAATGAGCAAGCTTGGTGATAATTGCACAGGCGTTCCTTCTTCTATCTCAGGTTGTCACCACATTGGCTCTTGTACCCAGGGGTAAAAACTCAATAAGAATTCTCAGTAGGACATGCAGTTTTGGGTGTTAGGTGGGAGATGTCCTGTGTACCTCAAGAAGAAGGGACTATGGTGAAAGGTCGGGTGCCTGTGGGCTGCCTGGTTTTCAAGAAACAGTTTCAGGTAGACCGTTCCTCTCCAAGTCTGTTTGTAGGACCTGCCCTTGTGCTTCTGGCTGTGGGGACAACCTCTGAGTTATCCCTAGGCAGATTTCTTCTTGTCACCAGTCTTGCCCATGAATGATACCACGCATGGAGCAGAGACCAACACAGAAACCCTGAGATAAGAGGTGCTCCTAGGCTCTGTCAAGATAAAAAAAAAAAAAAAAAAAGTCCAGGCTTGTACAGCAACGTAATGACTTTATCTGAGACAAACTGACTTTATATGCCTTGGAGAAAGAACTCAAATGATTTGAACAAAGGCAGTTTTTCAGCTTATTTTACACATTATCATCAAAGTAGAAGATGGTAAGCTTTGGGTAAAATCCAGAAGGTGAAAGAAAACATAGAAGAGAAATCTCCAGAATTGGGAAAAAAAGGCAAAATGGAGACACATATATTTTTTATATTGCTGAGTAGAAGATAATTAGTATTTACAGGACACAGAGAAGGTGTGCAGGAGACCAGATAACATAAAGGATGCTGTGGTCTCGCACACATGTCCCAGGCTCTGTGACATGAATGGTCCAGACAAGAAAATCACTCTGATGTGTCAAGGTTATGTGTCAGAAGGTGACACAAGGTGATGTGTCACTCCAATGTGCACAAAAATGGGTCAGTGTTCACTTAAATTAAAGACTGACCTTTTTTAAGGAAAATACGGGCCTGAGTTGTGACCACCTGCCAAGTTAGAAATTTCTGATCAGAATAATTTGTGAGGATTGTCAGGCCTGCTATGTGGCCCCCTGAGCTTGTCAGGGTTACTGCACAGCCCCTTTCTGTTAACAGTCTCTGGAAGTAGCAGGTGGGACAGAGCAGTCAAGAGCAGGGACCAGAGAAAAGCCTGTTGAAGAAGGGGATGAAAATCAGGCTACTTCTCCATCTCAGTCAAAGCCTAAGTTCCTCTGTCTATTTCCTGGGTGTCTCAGTTTTTCTTCCTAGAGGACAGAAATAGACCTGCAGCCAATATCAAGTGCTATACAAGGTCGCTGAGCAGTACAGGGTGAACCCAGTGAAAAGCCAGGCATTGTCTAGAATATTATGAGTCCAGTGTCAGGAGAACTGTCCCAGCAGGGGCATGTGCTGAGTCAGACAGAGCTCTCTGCTTTCAAGTATCCAAAAGAAGGGCCTGGTGAAGGTTCTCCTGAGGCTTTTGAAGAGGGTGCTGTCCTGGAGGGTCCATCCAAAATATGTCCTGTGTGTCTGCAATCACTACATTGAGATGTTGCATATAAGTCATTTCTGTGTCCCTGTCTGCCACAGGGCCCAGGAGCAGGAACATCCTTACATGAATGAATACTGAACCAGAGGCCCTTTTGTTAGGGGAAGAGAAGTTTTTGTAGAACCCTCAACTCCTCTGAGATGGAACCAACCACAGATTTGGGGGTCTCCTCTCCCATTCCATGCAGAAAGTTTCCTTTGTTCCCCAGGAAATCATGACCTTCCCAGATGTCTTTAGAAACAACAAGCAGGTATTCCCAGACCAGGAATTTTAAGAATGAAAAGTCTTCCCTGATTCCTATTAGGTCAGGTTATGCTCTTTCCTTCACTGACAGTAACTCTACCAGGGGTTGAGAATCCAGAGTTTTGTCTGATCAGCTATCTGTGAGAACAGGAAAAACAGAAGCCCTGGGTGATGAGACATAACTCACAAGGTGGGACTGTGGGGGGCTGTGACTTTGGAGGAATGAAATGCAGTCCAATCCCCAGTGTTAGGGGGTTCCTTTCATTCCTCCTGAATGTATGAGAAATAAAAGCCTAACCCTAGCATGTCCCCAAGGACATGGTGGCTTCCTCTCATTCTAACACCATTGCCTTTGTGTCTCTAAGAAATGTAATTTCACTGCAAGTGTCATGAGGAGTGACAGGCTTCCACTGAGCAATTTCCCTTATTGATTTAACATGTATTTACAGAGCATCTGACATGTGTCATGTTCTTGGCTGAGCCCTGGAAACTCCCAACAAATTAAGACAAATGTGGGCCCTGTGCTCAGTGACTTTATCTTGTATACAGATGGGCTGTCAGGTAAATCACAGCTCTAGGAACTTAATTATAATCTAGTGAAGGGCCTCAAAACAAAACTTATGGTCCCTCCAGAGTATGTATTGAGTCTCAGCTGGTCTGGGGAGCATGAAGAGCACTTCTGAGAAAGTAACCTCTTGGCTGAAATGTGAAGAGTTAGTGGACATTTACTCCATAAAGAACAGAGATGTTCAAGAAAAAGCTTCCTCAGAAGACTGACCTTTGTAGGGGTGACGGATGGCTGGATATAAGAGTAGGCAGAGTCCACTTGGGAACTTGAAGACTTAGAAAGATTGTGGAATGAGTGATGCCATTGTTGTTGGTGCCCTGCTGCACTGTGGGTGCTGCTGAGGTGGAGTCAGTGGTGCCCCAGAAAGGCTCCATCTGCAGAGTAATTCTGCCACCTGCTGTGGACAAGTAGAAAAATAGGCAAGGAATGTCATGTTACAATTGGGTATTTTTTTTTTTTTTTAGTTTTGGACTTTGTATTCAACTTATACTTTAGGCAATATTTCACAGAAGTATATAGAATTTTAATATTCCTATTGAATTATACCTGAATGCAATGAACTTAATATATTGAAAGCATGTAATTTTGAAAGTGTTTTCAGATGCATACACCAGAGAAGTTGTACAATGAACATAAAGACCATGTTCCTTACTATTGAAGTCTTCTCATGCCCCCTTGTAATCTCCCTTTTCTTCACCTCTCCACCTCCTTCTTTAGTGTTAAGGGAATTCTCTTCATTTATTTTCATTATAAATTCATTGGCATTTTCTGAAATTTTCAAAATTTTTATCATAAAGTGTTTGAGGCCAAATTTGGTTATATTGCCATAGAACTTTCTTTTTATTCTCTAGTTCTGTCTCATTCCGGGGATTGATTAATTTTCTTCAGCTATTCACCCTTAATGGACATTTGTGTTGTTTCCTATTTTGGGCTTTTACTAGTAGACCTGTCATGAACATTTGTGCAGAAAAGTCTTTAACACAAAGAACCATCACTTGTAAAACCACTGAGTAGCCATAGAAATAGAAGTTAGGGAGTTACCCCTGGAGTCTGGTTTCAAGGTCGCACTGCCACAGCCCCATTCAGAGGTACAGAAATACCTGCTTCTTCACATGAACCTGTGTCTCCTTCGTGTGCTCCCATCGGTCAGCACAACAGTAGAAATAATGGCTCCATCTCAGTTCCAGCTTCTAAATTACGATCCAGTGCACCTCAGAAACTGCATTTATCTCACATAGGGATTCTCAATCACTAGGAATAGGGGAAAGATCGTGTTTAACTTTTCAATCTCTCTGATATTAGGGGAAACCCCCAGAAAAAAAGATGCCAAGTGCCCACTGATAATACTGAGTATGTCTGAGCCCACCTGCAGGCTGTGTGACTCTGGGTGACTGACCCTACCTGGAGAAGTCTCAGGTTTCTCATGTGATTTCAAGAAAGTATGTTTGGTGTTCTTTCTTGGATTTTAGAAAAAGGCAGCTAACTCTTCTGGACTTTTCCAAAAAGGGATGAGGGTGATAAGAGTGTCTTTTGTTGTGATGAAGCAACTCATAGCAGGCCTCCGGATAGTTGCAGAGTGAGGGCAGGTCACCAGAAAGGTCAAGTTCTTATCAGAAGCTTGGAATTTTCAGCTGTCAATGTAAGAAATGTTTCAACCTGATGGGAATGTTTATGACTCTACCTGGGCCAAACATGATAATTCCTGGGAAGAAAAACCACAATGGACTGAGAGAATGTTCTGAAACATGGCAGTGTTGCCCCTCATTTTATACAGTACAATGAAAGCCAGAGGCCTAAGGGTTACATGGAATCCATGGACTATCCATTAAGGAGTTGGAGAATGCAAAGTACAGAAATCTCTGACACTGGGTAAAAAAGTGAAACAAATGGACACAATTGTTATATATATAGGTTGGTACAGGAAAGATAGCAGTTAACAATAAACACAATAACCATAATAATGAGAAGGTATGTGGTCTCTGCTATGGTGCATTGAGAGGTCTGGAAAAAAGAAAATTACCCTGAAACATTAAAGGTATGTTAGGGTAGGTGCAAAAATAAATATAAAATAAACCCTATGTTTTAAGGTGAAGATTGACTTTTGTCAGGAAAGATACTGGCCCATGACATGACTACTACCCAATACTCACTTTTGGTTAAAATTGTAATTTCAGAACATTATATGTAGTTACTTCATGTCTCTGAGTTTCTGAGTCCAACCACACAGGCCTCCCCTGGGCTTCTCAGGTTTAGTATGTGGTCCATTTTTGGTCCACACTGCCCCTTTTTGTTATAAATCAACCTAAAAGATGCATTGGTGGCCCATTGTATGGTTAGATAATATTGTCTCGAGTGCTAGGAAGAGGTTCTTTTTTAAAAAATATTTTATTTATTTATCTTTAGAGGGGAAGGGAAGGAGAGAGGGAGAGAAATATCAATGTATGGTTGCCTCTCATGTGTCCCCCGCCGGGAACTGGCCTGCAACCCAGGTATGTGCCCTGACTGGGAATTGAACTGTGATCATTTGGTTCGCAAGCCTGTGCTCAATCCACTGAGCTACACCAGCCAGGGTAGGAAGAGATTCTTAAGAAGCTTTATGGCAGTGTCTGTCTTGCTCAATGATAAACCATTGGTGATGCAACAAGACTTTCATCTTGAATGGAAGTCAAAACTGAATGTTCTCAAAAGAGGAAAGGAGTTAAAAAGGAGAGGTCAGTCCCACAGGCCTTTAGTACACAAACTCTCTGGATCATTTTGAACTTATAACCTATCATGATCTAAGTTGTGCTGTCTCATTTCTCTGTGTCTTGCATCTTATATTACATTTACTTACAGTTTGAGGGCAGACTATGCACCAATCCAGTTTTACCCATCTGACCATGGAATGGGGTCATATTAACTATGGCCCACCTGTTATTAACTATGAAGTATCCATTATTACTCTGATTTCTGCTAGTTGTGCACTTGGAAGCTGTTACCATAGAGTTTATTTGGCGATCAGGCTGTAAGAACACAATGCTGTAAAGTACAATTACCATCTAAAAGTTCCACAGGTGAGGACAGTAAGAGTTTCATAAGTACATTTCCTCTGCTTCAGCAGCAGGCGTGGGGGACCATGTTTTATAGCCACTTCAGCCTCCATTTGAATAATACAGTTAGCAGTCCCTATTGAGTTAGGGTATGCGGATATTCATATAATTAGGTTGTAGCATTTATTCATAAAATTCCTTTCTCAATATTTTTATTCCAGCAATTTCTACAACTTTCTTTGATCTTAGTTATTTTCTTTTCACTCAGAAATAACCAATGTAGCAGGACAAATGACTTACTTAAAAAAGGTTCTTTAAATTTATTTTTAGAGAGAAGGGAAAGCAGAGAAAGAGGGATACATCAAAGTATGTTTGTCTTTCATGCATGCCCTCCAGGGTATGTACCGTAACTGGGAATCTATTGGTGACCCTTTGGTTTGCAGGCTCCAATAACCCACTTAGCCACACCAGCCAGCAATAAACACCTGACTTTTAAACTCTCCAAAAATCACACACACAGAGCAAAGACAGTAATTGAATCTTTATGGGCCCTTTATTCAGATGGCCTGTGATCTGAGAGGACAGTGGGTTCATAATCTAACAGACCCTCTTACATTTACTTCAGAGCCAGCTTTTTTATAACAGAGAACAAAGTGCAATGAAGAATTTTGAAATTCAGGGAAAAATAGATTAAAAAACTGCAATATTCTCACACAGGGCAGTTAGCTCTTCCCAGGAGCTGGTGTTCCTCAGTCTCTCCTTGGAACACAATGGCAGGGATGCCTCCTCTTGTCTCCCAGACAACTAATCTTTAGCAGTGCCCCAACAGGTCAGCTGCTTCTCCCAGGAGCCAGGATGGGCCTTATCTGTACTTTCTGGAACAAAATAATAGCTTCGCATGTGGATTACTTACTAGGCTTATAACTATTTGCATTACACTAAAATTTTCTACCTCTTGAGTCCTCTCTCACTATCATACATTATTATTGTTGCTGTTGTTTACATTATACTGTGACCCACCCACCAACAAGTCAGGTCTATGAGGACTGAGATTGTGTCTGTTTTATTTCCAGTAATTAGAAGAGAACCAAGTAGATGGTGAACACAGGGCTGATGTTCTTTGATAAATGAGTAAAAAAACTACAAATGTCATCATGGTTAAAAGGATAAAATATGGAGCATTATGACCACACATAACTAGAATTCTGACTGAGATGAAGGACCAGTTAAAAAATTTTAAAGAGAAATATTAAAAAAAGAGAATGAGCACAGGAAAACATAGAGCTTATGAGGTGCAGGAATGAGAGGTCCAAGCAAAGGACACAGAATGTCCAAAAGACAGGAAGTAGGGACGTTTTGTGTGTGAGGTAATGAATTTTACTGACACATTTTGGTGATGAAGTGAGCCAATATGCCTGAGGTACCCAATACACAGCCAGTACTAAAGAGTGGCCAGCATTGTCATTATTGCATTCCTCTGGGTACCCATTTCAGGTCTACCCCCTTGGAAACATCAGTAATAGGAAAACAGTATCTTCTCATCCTGATCACACAAGCAATTCATGACATTAAGCATTGACTACAGCTGAACTGATTGATGTGTTACTAACAAGCAATAAACCACAAATATGTAAAGTGTACAATCTGATGAGTGTTGACATGTGCACACACTCCATGTGAATCCATTTCATCCAAAAGTTTCTCACATGCCTTTGTAATCTCTCCCTCTTCTCCCCACCCAACCCCCAGAGTTTCCAAGCAATTACATATTTTCTTTCTTTCTTGATAGATAAGTTTGTATTTTCTGAAGTTCCATATATAAAAATCATGTAGTATGTTCTTTTTTTAAACTGAGTTCTTTAACTCAGCATAATTACTTTATGAGGTAAAATTTACACAATAAATTTAATCATTTTAAAGTGAACAATTCAGTGGCATTTATTGTAGTCACAATGTTGTATAGCCATCATGTCTACCCAGTACTGATTTTAATCACATAAAACACTGTACCCAGTGAGACATTGCTTCTCATTACCCCATACCGTAACTCATGGAAAATATCAATCTTAATTCTGTCTTTTCCCCTCTTCATTTTCTGTCCCATACACCCTGTCTCATGAACCCCTGCCAGGTTATATATCTGGTGCTCACACTCATCCCAATGTCAGGAAACTAATCTGCGTTTTCAAAACATTATCCTTTTTCCCAATTCTGTGTCTTACACTCATGCTCATCCTAGTCTGGGAGAATGGCACCCTCACTTCACAGCAGGAGCTCCAGTGGTTCCTCCTTCAACAGGTAGGTCAGACCCTCACTCATATTATTCAGCTTCATGTTGAGCCTTCAAAACAAACCCTCCTGGATGACATCTTTATAACCCCTTGTAAGCTGAAAATCCCAAACACCCTAACACATTCCAAGCTTGAGAATTTCTCATGTGTCTCTGGAAAGACTCCATTCCTCCATGACTTTTCTCTGTCTTCACCTCTGCTTACACACAATTCACTTCTGGACAGGTCCCCAAGGATCTCTCAAATATACCAGAAGCCACCAGGAGCAATAAAGAAAATAGAACCAGAAAAGAGATTTATTTC
>PVKM010050412.1:0-10717 GCA_004027735.1 Carollia perspicillata
AAACTCTAGACTGAATTATGTCAGTTGTGCTTTAAAAAGGCTACTGGTTCAAAAATGTCAAGAACATAGGCAATTAAGGAGCACTTGCAGGAAGATGGGGTCAGATAATATTTTGGATGTCCTGCTGTATGGTGGGTAAGCTAAGCAGTTGCTTTAAAAGGCAAGAATGAAGCTGTTCAGTACTGGGGATGGACATGACTCAGGATTGCTGGCCCAGTTTACAGGAGAGTGTAGCAGAACCCCATGGGAGCACGTTGAGGCAGCAGCCCGGGGCTGGTTTCCCTCAGCACCAATCAGTCTGCCAGTGAGCAGCCAGCTGCTTCCCTGTTGCTTACTCCTGACCTGTTGCAATCAGAGCCTTGCAGAATGGCTCTTAAAATCTGCTGTGGGTTGGGACTGTCGAATAACTAACTAACTAACCAAATAAATAAAGTCACTTTAGAATGGGGCTGGAGCTGCTATGCCAGAGGAACTGGCTTGCACGTCTCACGCCTCAAATCTTTGGGATGTTAACATAGTGCCTTGGAATGGGCCTAAGCAATCTTGTGCCCCAAAGAACTGTTTGTAAAAATAAAATAGGTCTTATTGAACCAAAGAATACTGGTGTAAAAATTAAAAACATTATTTAGAATTATTGTCACTGTTTGTTATCTGCACCTATAGAAATGCCTTCCTTCCAGTAATGCAAGTGGTCCCCTTCCCTTTCTCATAAATACCCCTTGACTTCATCTCCTAATTGAAACGCTATTTGGGCTTCTGCCTGAATCAGTGATTCCCAAATAGCTATGCTTATTGGTCTCAGATAAATACTCGTTGCCTCTCACTTTGACAGGTAAGACTCTTCATCTGCTCTAGGTTCACATCCGCCTCTGCAGGTGTCCACAAGGCCTTCATATCATGAGTTGGATTTCTTTCATAATTAGAAGCTAGGGAGGAATTCCATTCTGGCTAAGGACAATGTATCTCCATTAGAAATCCAGATATCTGGCCATCATTTGTTATCACAGAAACAGTGCCCACATTATTACTGTGTGGTCTGGTTCTTTTTGTCATTAATCCAGTTATTTACACATAGAAATCACCCGCCTGCCCTTAGCAGGCACTGTTCTGGGGCACTGGACTCTGAGTGGCGAATACAAGCCACTGCCCCTTCCACGGTACTTGCAGAATGGAACTACTCAAAGAGGACCACAACACGGGCAGCAGCGCGGGGTCTGTTAGCAGTGCTGACCCCCAGAGTCCCTGCCTACCCTGAACTCTGCCCAGAACAGTCTCCAGATGATTCTTCTGCACACCAAAAGTGAGAAACACTGGTCTAGAGTTTTAAAATTCCTGGTGATAAATTTAACATTTTGGGAAAAAAAGCTTCTAAATTGTGCAAAATTTGCATTTCATGTAAAACGAAAATTAAGTCATTCAGCTACAAATTTTGAAAATGCTTTGCACTGATAGAGCTGGAGATACACCAGAAGATGCAAGAAAAGGAAATTTGAAAAGGCTTCTTCAATTTTATTTTCAGGAAGAAAAACATGCAGTTAGTTAATTAGTATCACAAGCATTGTGACTTCAGACTCCTGACGGCAGGACAGAGGAGGCCAGCGTGCTGCGTGGTGACTATAACTGGCACCCGCACCCGCTTGTGGACCTACACAGTGACAGCAGCTGGTGCCATCTGTCCAGACACCCTTGCCATTCATTGGCTTCACCTCCAAATTAGTGGTTTGCAAACTTGAATGTGCATTCAAGCCATTAGCAGGACTTGTTAAAAGAGAATGCTAGAGCCCACTCTGAAATATCAAGTTTCCACACATTTGGGCTGGATCGTAAGACTTGCTGGGGACCCTGAGAAAAAGGATGCCTACCAAGAAAGACTCTGGGTGACTAACCGGGTTCGATATTAAAAACAGGGCTTAGCAAGTGTTTCTATACAGAGGTCTCTCCTGCAAAGCACACTTCAGAGAGAAACCTGCACTGAACTGCCTGCCTGCACTTTGTTCCTGCCATTTGAGCCAGCCTTTATAAAGGAGTTCCTGGGATTGTATTTCAGTCAATAGAACCGAGGCTTTCCCTGTCCAATCGGAGATATGCAGCTATATCCTCCACCAACATTTTCACTGACCAATCAGAGTGGCTCATTCTGACCAATCAAAAGGTGAGGATTTGGAGACCTCATTTGCATGAGGACAGACCAATTAGGAGCTTTGGGCAGAGACTTCTGCCTTATAAGTCAGCTCTTCTCTGGGTCAGGAATGCAGTTTCCCTTTCCACTGCCGAAAGAAGTCTGCCTGGCTGGAGCTGAGATACTGAAGATGAAACACAAAAGATGTTTCATGGAACCAGAGAGACCAGCAGGAATCGCAGAGTAGAGCAGAGTTGTCCAGCCAAAGAGGGGCCTGGCCCCAGGGTCACCTCACAGCTGTGCTGCTTCATAATTGAACTGTATTACAGCCGAGCTGTTTGCACTGAATAAAGTTTCCTTCTTCCCTGCACCCCAAATTGAAGACTCCTGTTGGTGTTGCATTGATGCCACTCATCATTGTTGACACGGAATATCTAGCCAGGATGCTCCTGGTGCTGCAGGTCCGGCCACTGCTCTATGTATAAGAATTGCACCAGCAAATGCCCATTTTTCTTTTCTTTTTCTTTTCAGAACTGACTTCAGTTATGTCTAAATTTAAGAATGGCGGTACATAGAGCCCATATTTGTCATGACTGCAGACGTTTTAACAAGTCGTCTTGTCAAGGGACTGAAACTTTGTGTGTGTTGCCCTGGTGGTCCCTGTTTTGCTTTAGTCAGACAGACAGTCCAACAGGTGTTCTCAGTTAAACCATTCCCAGACCCAATTAGAATGTGAACCACCCTCCCCTAAGCCCAAATGACCCATATAATTTAAATCAGTCCTACCAGGTGACAATCCATTAAATTTGATGATAAACAATGCCATTTAAATCAACAGAAACCCTGCAGATCAAACAAAAGAACCACAATCTTTATACTGTTACAAGAATAAACCTGCCTGGGGGCAAAGTTCAGCCAGGCACTGGCCATGCATCTGGCCTGACAGTTTCCCACAGTCTGAGGGTAGTGGGTGCAAGTGCTTATGGCAAACACAGCCCTCCCTCTGAGTTATCACTCCCCAAAAGTTAAAGTCTCAGAACATGCTGGATGAATCACTTTGGGTTAAAAACTTCAGGCAGCGTGTGCTAAAAATGACTTATTCATCAAAAAATTGAGTATTTCAGACTGACAAAAGCTTTTACAGACATGTTTAGTTTTTTGGTTTTGGTTTAAGTTAAATACTGACAAATCTCATGTTCCTCTTTGTATATTTGCCTGGAGCCTTTGAATTGAGCAGAGTGGCCTGCCAACTAGAGGGTGGGGGACTGGTTTCGGGAGCCCCAGGGCTCCTCTCTCTCACTGAAAGAGAGACAATAGTCTGGGGAGCCACCTGTCTCCCACCCATGCTTCTCCAGGGACAGAGGAAGCGAAGCAGAGACTCAGCCCCACTCCTTGGTGCCCCCACTGCTTCATCGTGTTGGACAGACTGCCCTCAGAAGAAAATTAAAGGGAAATGCTTGTAGCCATTGATACTTTCTGTCCATTTAAAATAGGAAATCCTTGAAAAGATATAGTTGAAATGTCCCTTGCTCCAATAATTTAAATGAAATAATTTCTAATTTGAATATCTTTTGGGAAGGAGTCCATATAGTTCAAATGAAAAAGCTATGTCAGGTTTGTAGACAACCAGATCACCGTGGAGCTGCAACATAGGCCAAGGTCAGTATATAAGGTCCATGGAAGGTATAGCTCTTCCTCCCTGTGGACTGAGGGGATAGCTCCTTCTGCAGAACTCAGAGACTGAGGCCAGGAATTATGGCTGAGGAACAGAAGAAGGACTGTGGCCAGGCTGGGACATCACAATTTCTTAAGAATCTGGTGAATTTTTAGCCAACCCTGGCTCACAGAGACACAGCCAGACCTCTGACACAATGATGGAGGGGGGAGGCATTATTTAGAAGGAATTTTGAACTGATTTTATGCAAGTAAAAGTTTAGTTAATATTTAACAGGATTCCATGATGGATTACATTGGTTCTGATAAATATTTCGGTTTGTTCCCTTTGGACTTAAAGATCATAACCAAGTGATTTTTGTTCTGTCACATTTGTTCATTTCAGTTTCCCATTCAGAGTTGGGTTGACATGAGCAGATTGCTGGTGAGTATGTATGGGTGGACTCCTGAAGGAGTGTGGAGCTGATCTCTTGACGATCAGCAAAGCCAAGAGCGGAATGGCCAACACCCCGCCACCTCTAGGCCATTCCCAGCATCTGGGAACTGCGATGCTCAGTGCTTTGAGGTCTTCCCTCCGAGCCTCACATTTTTCCTGCTAGAGAATTCCTGGTGGTGGTAGGTGCCATGGTAATGTCAGATTCAGCTCCTACTGTTGACCTGCCTGGGGTCCTCACAGCCCAGGGCCAGGAGGACTCTGAAGTTAAATAGGACACAGCTCTTCTCTGTTGGATCTCACTTTCTGCAGGGGTGGGGAAGTCCGAGGAAGACACAATTGGAGGAGGACACAAATAACCCCCTGTGTTAGTTTCCTGAAGCTGCTCTCACAAGTGACCACAAACCACCCTCACGGCTCAGGATGCCAAGGGCCAGGGATTTACAAGGTGGGAAACCACAAGTTTGTGGCTGTGCATAACACCATTTTAATTTGACTTTTAAAAGCCCACATTCTACCCGTGTGCCCATGATGACCGTGGGCTCTGACTTGGTCTGTGTTTTGCTACCCAGGGTGGGCATTGGGACAGAGTAGAGCATCCCTGGGGCCCAGGCTGAGCTGTCAGGGCCATGAATAGGCTGAAATCACATGACACACAAGAGCCTCACTGAGAGGGCCAAATTCTGCCTCTCATTAGATTCTCTGTGCCTCAGTTTCTTCATCTATAATATAGGGGTGATAATGGTGCTACTGGGAGGAATAAACGAGCTGGGAGCCCCACAATGCCTAGCACAGTGCCAGCGGTGGGAAGGGGTGGCTCCCAGCAGGCATTAACCATTGTTATGGCCTTTATTGCAGCACGTGTCTGGGAGGCTCCCAGCAGAGAATCCAGGAGTACTGTCCAGGGGGTTGTGAGTACGAGTTCGAGGATCCTCTGCAAGATGGGCCTGGCAGAGAGGGGCAGGCAGGCTGGTCACCACTGCATACTACATCACTGCCTCCACCTCCATTTCTTCAGAAAGAAGGAGAAAGTCAGAGATGGGGCCTCCACTGTGCAAAGTGGAAGGCTCCCCTGGCTAACAGATTAGAAAGTCAGAAAATGTTCCCTTCCCCTCCCTGCAGGGACAGATTGAGGCCAAGCGCCCCCTCCTGTGAAGAAGCAAGAAGTGCAGGTGCTCCAGGTTTGGCCCGCTGAAACCAGTTAGGAAGGGTCGGCACTTTGCACCTCTCCAGTGAGGGTCATCTCCACGGAGTGAGAGCAGAAATGGAAGCAGGAACCAGAGGAGTGAGAATGTAGCCCCGGGACAGAGAGGAATCAAAAACTAAGGGCAGAGGAGCAGAACCACAGGTCGAGAAGGGAAACACAGTGTGAGGGCTGCCGGCAGCCCACAGCAGAAAACAGGGCGAGGAAGGAGGGTGAGTTAACAATAGTAGTGACAAAAATCTTCTTAGAGTTGAAGGGAATGTGGAAGAAGGAGAGATGTGGAGACACTGAAGGCCCTAAGGCCAATCCCGAGGACCTCTCTGGGCCTGGGCTGCCCCAGTCTGAGGGCCCACGCAGGGCCCGGGAATCCCAGGGTGTCTCGGCCCCCATCTGCACTCAGTTCATAGAAACCTAGTAGAATCTCACAACAGCCTACTTATTCCTAACTTCTTCCCCATTCACTCATCTCTGGGGAATGCTGCCCAACTTTTACCAAAAGGCATTATATTTTCCGATGCTTAATTGGGTGATGATTTAGAACAAATCACACGTGCCCTAAAAGAGTCCATAACTTTTAGAGACCTACCCTCTTGAGAAAACCACAAACACACCCAGAAACACAGGCACTTGCACACACTTTGGAGAGGCAGGTCAGGAAATACTCAGCTTGGCTACCCTCCCAGAAACTCCCCACCTGAGCCAGCTACCAAGGTTCGGAGCAGGGCCCCTACCTGAGACCAGGGCGAGGTAAACCAGCTGGCCCGCGGAGGGCCAGCAGCAGCAAACAAGGCGTGCTTGGGGCAGGGGAACAGGGCGCAGGCGCGTTCCAGCTCCAGGTCGGGCTGTGGCAAGTGCAAGCACTTCTTTGAGGTCAGCTCCCGGTACTTCCCAGAAACATACTTCTCGGCACATTTTAAGAATCTTTTCTGCGTTCCCCTTTCACATGTAACAGAACACTAAAAATAAAAGAAAACAAAAGACGTGAGTGAAAAATACTTCTTCAGTGGTGGCTGTCTCTTTTACAAAATCGCTGAGCCAAACTATTTCCTGATTATATCAGTTTGAACATTTGCATGAGTGTAAACATTCAATGAAGCTTATTGGCATTTCAACGGCATCACAGACTCTTTCATTAAAACAGGAGGGTCTTGAGGCCACAGTGGCCTAGCATTTGGGCCCATAAGTGAGGGCAAGGCAATCAAAAACCATGAAGGGAGTATTTCTGAAGCTATCAGTCACTGGGAAATCAAAACGTTGGGCTGTAACTGATATGAGAATGCACTGAAATTTAACACGCAGGATAGGAGGTGAACCCCAGAGCTCCGTGTGTTAACAGCATCCAATGGCAGTGTGAAGCTGGACCCTAAAGCAGGGGCAGAGAAAACCCAGAGCTCACAAATCCTCCCCAGAAAGCTCTGAGCTCCCCCGTGAAGAGAGCAAGCACACACGACAATATATTTGTCTCCATGGAGGTGCTCTCCTAGCCACAGCTGTCACTGGTGTGGGATGCCCTGCCACATGCAGAAGGGCCCTGGATGAACCACTGGGCCAGGCAGAGGCACACAGGCAGGTCACAGAAGGACAAGGGCCACTGATATACCAGGGGGCTGGTGGGCTTGGAAGGCCTCGGAAGAGAGGTCCCAGAGTCTGAAGGTGCAGGCTTGTGCTGGAGCAGTGGGTGACGCTCAGCCCGATGGGGGATTCCGTCTGGTCTGCAGTGCCTGCAGGTTGCACAAGCGCAGCCAGTGTGGCCACACCTGTCCAGGTTCTGGTCTCATGCTCTCATGCTTAGGTGTGGCTTATAGGTGTGCTTTCTGGGTGTCCTGAGGCCAATACGGAGACAGAGCTGGGGGACTGCCCTTAGTCGCTGGCTGTGGCCCAGCCTAAGAGAGAAGCTGGGCCTGTGTGTGTGTGTGCATGTGTTGTGTTAAATATTCAGGGTGAGGACTGCCCACCTGGACACCACCCACAGACTGTACAGGCCAAGTCACTTCCTTCCTGTGGACTCAGCCTCCTGAGAACAGTGAGATTTGATCCTCGGAGATAACTGACACTCCTGTGTCAGAGAGCCTGTGTCAGAGTCCAGGTAAGAGAGCCTGGACTTTTTCCTTAGTCATGGCAGGCTTGCTTCAGTGAGCGACCATGTCTTTACATTTCAATGGCAAAATGAAACAGTGTCTAAAAGGAGTTAAAAGCCCTGGTTGGCAGGCCACCCCTTCACTGACTGATTCGTGTCACATCCTGTCCTAGGCATCATTCCTGGTGTGGGCTGGACTGAGGCCTTCTGTCTGTCCCTGAGGAGCTCGAGGTCAGGGAGTCTGGGGCTTTCTTTGCACAGGTGCTGTGGGAAAACAGACAGCCAGTTCTGGGAGTGGGGGGAGGTTTCTCAATGCCCGTTCCCATGGGTTTCCACTGGCAGGGTGCTAGTGTCATTCTGCACTGTGTTCGCTTTCTGATGGCCCTCTGAGTTTTACTGACACCTCCACCTCCAAGTTGGTGCACACCACAATACAATTAAGGAGCTTCTGACATGCCCCACAGGCACCCCCTGCACACGTCCCGATGTCCCCTCCCTGGTGTGGGAGGTTGTGCTGGGCAGAGGCAGCAGCTCCATTTGCACCCTCACAGGCTGTATTGTCTCTCCATTGAGCCAAAGCTAGTTATAAAACCTGGAACACTACAAACTCCTGTTAGTTCCAGCATAGCAGGGCCAGGGCAGTCCCCGAATAGTGCAAATAAGGGGGCTTCCTGGCCTTCGGCTGCACAGGGTGTTGATTCCAGCAAACCCAACACGAGTGCTTTCTTCCCCAAATGTAAGAACTGCCTGTGAACACTGGTCTCAGGAAACAGGTCCTCTGACTTTCCAAGATAATGCATTCTCTTCCTGTTCTGTGTTGCATAAGCACTTTCTGGCAAATGGCTACAACTGTTCTGGGGTTAGGTGTGTCCCCAGGACCCCACTGTCGACATGGTGAATGTCCCCTACTCTTACACTTGTACCCTGCTCACCCACTCATCCTCATCTCAGTGCCAACTGAGTGATGGCCTTGCAGATGCCATTGGGTGGGCTACTCAAGAACATGATCTGGAAGCTGAAAGGTATGTGTGGGAGTGGAGTGCCTTGAGGTTGGCTGAAGCCCAGATGGTGGCCTGAATGGGGAGGGTGGGCCAAGGTAGAGGAGAAAGGGGAGAGGAGGAGGAGAAGGAAGCAGTGAAACCAGGTGAGGAGATACAGTCCCAAGGGGAGAGGTGGTTGAACTAGTTATGTCCAGACCAGGCACATATAGCTGAGACCAGGCACACCTATCTGGGACCAGGCACACCTACCTGGGACCAGGCAGACACCAGCCACTGCAGCTTCTTGTGCTTGTGACAGCGCTTAAGTGGACAGGCCTCATGAGTCCTGGGCTTGGGCTCTGAGCTACAGAGGGCATCAGGCAGCAGCTGCATCCTGGCTGAGGGGTTAATGCTCTTACAGGCCACGGACCTCTTCTTCCATCCTTTCCCACAGGTTCGTGAGCACTGCACAGGAAGAGTAAGCATCAGCTCCCAGCAAAATGGATCGGACCTTGTTGGGGAACCCAGGCCACAGACTCTGCAAGGCCTGGTGAGGACCCAGCTGTGTGTTCCACATGAGGGGCCCAGCTACCGCCCTCTACATCAATCCTGCCCAAGTTACCTCTGCCCAGGGCCCGGTGCTCCACGTGGGAGGGCAGCTCTGGGGGTGGCAGGCCTGTCGGCTGGAGGGGGCAGGCTGGGGACACAGGCTGTCCAAGACCTGCTCTGATCTGTAGTGGGCCCGCCGAATGCACTGGACCACCCGGCTCTGCGTTCCACCACCGCATGTCCTGCTGCAGGTACTCCAGTTCCCCATGGACCAACTGGGAGGTGACAAAGAAACCTACAGTGAGGGATGATGCCACCTCCCTGGGAGAGGAAGGCCACATCTGTGTAGAAAGCAGCTGCCGTTATTTCCCATCTACAGTCTGCACGTGCAGAGTCCTTTTTATTGCACCAGAGGTCTCCCACTGACCGCCATTGCTTCTGTCTTCCTTATTGGCTTTCCTGATTGTCATTCTTCCCCCTGACCTGGCTTTCTCTCTCTGTGTGTGTGTGTGTGTGTGTGTGTGTGTGTGTGTGTGTGTAACATGATTGAGGACAGACAGTACATATGTAACCTTTACATTCAGCAGTTTGACAATTCAATGTCTAGAATAAGCATTTTCCTTTTATTGCAAAGCCTTTGTAAATGTCTTTTCGGAACCTCTAACTTCACAGTATGGAGCAAATGCATATCCAAGGAGACAGGCAGAAAGGATTGGGTCCCATACTCCAGGGGGCCATGACCATCCCGAGGTTGTAACAGCTCCAGGCAGGCATGCTGTTCTGCTAAGATTTCTGAGCAAAATGACCAGTGCCATTCCTCGAGTTCTCAAATGGGTCTGATTTTCAGAGCCATTTTCCGACTCTTGTGAATGTTCTCAGTATAAATCAGTGGTGGAAGGAGAGGGAAGCTGACCATGCCTCCTGGACGGGACACAAAAGTGACCTCACCCCAGCCCAGCGGGCAGCCCTGCCATGTCCCTTGCACCTCTAGGCTGTGCTGTGCCATGAGAATTTAATTAACTTTCACTCGGAGAAGCCCTGAACTATTCTATTCCATAACCATGCTCCTGAAACAATTCTGTTACGTCTAAGACAATTACAAAATAAGAACAAACCCTTTAATACAAAGTTTTGTTCATATAAAACAATGTTAAGCTTATAGGAACTGTTCTATGGAAACAATTTCAACTATGGAAATGCTTCCATTTTTCAGAGTCCATAAAATTATTGCCTTTTATTTCATGTTAAACCATGTAAATTATGCCTCCTCATGATGAAACTTGGGTTTTCAGTCCCTTGGCTATGAGTCTTCTGCCTTTGGAGCCTCTCGGTTGCTTCCTATTCCTTTCAGGTTTTCTCCCATTCCTTACATTTGCTTTCTCAGCCCCGTGGCCTTATAAATTATAATTGGTGTGTCCACATGGGGGTTGCAAAGACGTCTTGGCTGCACTCAGGCTTTTCACACCCTCTCGTTAAGTCCTCTGTCTCCACCACCTTAAAGCTGTTCCAACTGGGTTGATCCATTCTCTGCCCTTCTGTTAACTGCCCATCATTAAGAAATCCTCCTGAACGAAGATCATTCACATGGCATGCGGAGATGCCAAGTGTCTGTCTGCTTTCAAAGACAGAGCTCTGGGGAAATGTCTTAACTGCAGCTCACGATAGAGTCAAAATCCACACA
>PVKM010050413.1:0-10718 GCA_004027735.1 Carollia perspicillata
AATACTATGGGTGTTGCTTTGTTTATTTGAATGACAGAGCAGAGAACTAACACTATGTTTGTTAGTGGAGTAGATCAGAGGATAAAAAGGAATGGAAAAGAAAGGCCCAAAGGAAAGTGAAGCGATGATGAAGTCTCTCCTTTTGCTAAATCATCTCCCTTTCCCCTTCCAGGCAACATTACATACTCAGGAACATTCTTTCAATCCTCTGAAGTGCTGTTTTCTGAAGCCGTGTTTCAGAACACCCTGGGTTTCTTCATTTCCCCTACCAGTTTTCATCAAGAAAGCTATACACAAATGTTTTATACATATGCACACACAAAAACACACCAGTTGAAAGAGAATACTAGACAAATTGCTTTTTGATAGAGATACAAGACACTCTGGTAGGCAGAGCTGTGTCCGAGTTAATCCATATTGATCCCATAAGTCATTTTATAATATAAAGGTACACATTTATATATAACATAATGCTTACTATATACTACTGCTGACGTGTATCATCTTTGAATAAATACTAAACCATATAAACCAAGTTTATTCTTCCCATTTAGAATATGAAAAAACTGGTATCAAAAGAGGATCTTGTCTGAGGTCATACAGCTCTAGTACAGCCTTAGAGAAAGCTCTAATATCCAAGATATGTCCATTAAGCTGTACTGCACAAATGCCTGCCCACGCTTTAACCAAAATATAACAACAAGTTCCAGAGAGCAGGACCAATAAAATGGCATTGGTCTGGTCAAGATAACATAGAGAATATAAAACAAAGTGAAGTCACTCATGTCAACAAAGATGGCTACCAGTCAGCCATGACACTTTGGTTCAAGAAGGAAACTACCAAAGTCAGAACAGACAGATCTGGCAAGGAGACACACCCATGATATTGGCACATGTGATCAGAACATCCACGTCTGCAGAGTGGGACCACCCATAGATAGGCTCCTGGGAAAATTCTCCACTTGGCATCAGGGGTGCCAAGATATTTATCAAGAAGAACCAGAAAGGTGGAGTCCACCACTTTCAAGGTATAACTGAGGCAGGCTCCAGACCACTGCTGAGACTGCTGAGCTTCACACACCAGAGGGCTGCTCCATGCCATGCTGATCTCCTTTGCCATAGGCCACCAGAGGCTCTGCCCTGCTGGACTGAGGACTTCATCTGCCCTGCTGCCCACCTGGCTCCAGAGATCCTTCCTTGCAAGATGCTGACAACTCCTTTGCCCACCGTGCTGTCTCCTGGACCTGCAGGCTGACACTCTGGGACCCAGGTTCATTAGCCCCCATCGATTGCTGTGTGTGTTATATTTCTCTTAAATCATTAGAGTGTGAGTAGGATACTAATGTATGTTGAAGTTCTACTTTGAGTGAACCTGCACTCAATAAAAACTAAGTGAATAGCACAGTTACTGTGTGTGACTCTTGTCTATTCCTTGGTGTTGGGCTGCTCAGCAGGTAGCTAGCTGAGCTATTGCACAGCTGACTTACAGGAAAGACTATATCATGAACCTACATCCATGACAATACTTCTGGTCTTCTGTTCTCAATGCTGTGTGTGTGCTAAAGGGTATCACTGACTCTTCTGTTTAGAAAAACTTACCCTGGGATTCATTCTTTGGAACTATTCTGTCACCAGCTATGACAGACACAGTTCAGCAAACTGCAACAGAAAGTTCTCAAGAAGATCTGTGCTGAGCTATGACGGGAGAGAGGACCACTGCTCAATGCATGTGAGAGAGGAAACTCTGATATTTGTAAAGGAGAAGTTCACTTAACATTGAAGCCAAGAATTCAGTATGTAGGGCATGAAGACTTAATGTTGCATGGCTGTGGGCTGTTTCTTTCATAGTCATCAGGGAATCCCCAGCAGCTAACACAGTGCCTGGCATGGAGATCAACAAAATTGGCTAAATTAATGAGCTGAGTTGTTCCTCAGGAAACTGCATTCCCCACATATGAGAAATTGACTGTTGGGCAAGGATTGTGATCATGAGGGTTCTTTCTGAGCTAGTAAATAACCAAGGAAATTATATTTGCTGTTTAATCTCAAAGCAAACAAAGGCCCGGTTGAAAGTAGAACACATCAATTACTTCCACCCTCTCAAAATGTGAACTATCTACATGGACAGATATATTTTTATGGATCTAGTTGGACCCAGTAATAAACAGCTGTTTCTTTTATGATGAACAGAAAATACTTTGTTTTGAAAATATATTTTATTTTTAAGGTTGCTTTGGGATTTATTAGATTGAAAAAGTGAGGGGAAAAAGAAACCTGAGTGTTTTTAAGGAATAAAAAGTGTTTTTGGCAATATCATTCCACATCTAAGATACCTGAAATTAGAATTGCTCTCAGAGGGCCCGGATCTGTCCACTGCAGCCAAAACTCTGATCCTTGGCCAATTGTTTGCACGCTGTGCTAAGATCCAAAGTGCGTCCTGCATTCCACGAGTACTCCACCGCTCTTACAGCAGCCCGACTCCATCAGAGCAAGGCACAAAACCTGGGGTCTAGGCGTATCTGTTAGAATGTGCAAAGTCTGGAAGCGAATATATTTTGAAGGTGTGTTGACTGAGATGGCTGAAATGCAGTATAAAAACACATGCTGATAGAACTATAAGAAACAAACTTTAAAATAAAGCCATGAGTGACCATCAAGTTGCATTTTTTTTAATGTTGTGGATAACTGTGGTGAATGATCCATGTTTATGGATCACTCGTCTTGCCCACTGACTGACTATAAAATATAATTTCATATACATTAAACATTTATGTTACACATTACACAGTACATACTATATATTACAAAGACTTATATCATGTTTTAAATGTATGTAGCTAAACTTTTGTTTAAAATAGTACAAACTCAATTGTATATAATACAAACTCAGTGTTATTGTGTGTATAGTTACTTTCAAATTGTTACACATGTTCCTCACCATTAGATATTAAAGAGTAAAAAATTGGGAAAGATGTGAAAAGTTTTCATATTTTTGTATGATCTCACTTATTTGTGGAATCTTTTTTAAACTGAGATATAGTTGTCATGTAACATTGTATTAGTTTCAGGAGTAGAGCATAATGATTTGATATGTGCATATATTGCAAAACGGTCACCACAGTAAGTTTAACTAACATCCATCCCACACATAGTTACAATTTTTTTCTTGTGATAAGATCTTTTAAGATTTACTCTCTTAGCAACTTTCAAATATGCAATACATTGTCATTAACTATAATGGCCAAGTGGTACATTACCTTCCCAAGACTTACTTATTTTACAACTGCAGATCTGTACCTTTTGACACCCATTTCACCTACCACCCTTCCCTCTCCCGCTCTGGCCACCATTAATCTGTTCTCTGTACCTATGAGTGTGGTTTTTGTTTGTTTGTTGTTTAGATTCCACACATAAGTGAAATCATATGACCTTTGTCCTTCTTGTCTGACTCACTTTACTTAGAATAATGCCCTTAATGCCCCTGTAAATTGTTGCAAATGGCAGAATTTCCTTTTTTATATGGCCAAATAATATTTTTATCCATTTAGCAGGTGATGGACACTGGTTTGTTGCCATGTCTTAGTTACTGTAAATAGAGCTGCAATGAACCTGAGGCTGCATATATTTTTTCAAGATAGTGATTTTCGTGTCCTTTTGATAAATGCTCAGAATTGGAATTGCTGGATCATATGGTAGTTCTATTTTTAATATTTTAAGGAACCTACATACTGTTTTTCACAGTGGTGAGGAACCCCCAAATCTAGAGAGACAAACAAATATAGAAAAACCCACCTGAGATCAACTTACCTGGAACAGAAGCCACAAATATACATTCCCACCAACGATGCACAAATATTGCCTTTTCTCCAAATCCTGGCCAACACTTACCTCTCATCTTATTGATAAAAGCCTTTCAAACAGGTGTGAAGTGATATTTCACAGCAGCTGTGATTTGCATTTCCTGATGATTAGTCATGCTGAGCATCTTTTCATGTACCTGTTGGATGTTTATATGTTTTTCATTGCAAAAAAAATCTATTTAGTTCCTTTGCCTATTTTTGAAATGAATTTCTTGTTGTTATTATTGAGTCATATGAGTACTTTATATATTTTGGATAATAGCCCCTTATCAGACAATGATCTACAAATACTTTCGCCCACTCTAAATGTTGACATTTCATTTTGTTGATTGTTGAGTAGAAGAGGTATCTAAGTCTTAATAAACAGGTCTACTCCTCAGTACTTTAAAGATACTAGTTCCTTGTCTTCTGAGATCTATTGATGTTCCTAAGAAATCTTCTCTAGTAGCCTTTAAAACTCTCCTCTTTTTCTCTTCCCAAATATTGTGTAGTTTCTCTACATGCTTTTGAGGGAAAAGTTCACATTTATTTATTTTACTCGGCACATGATGTGCTTCTAAAATCAGAGAACTCATCATTGTTTTGCAATTCTTACAAACTCGAAACCATAATTTTAGGATATTTTCTTCTTTCCTATTCTCCCTATTCTCTCCTTCTGAGATTACTTTTAGACACATAGTACAGTTTCTCATTTTACCTTCTTTCAACTGCAGTTTGTCTGTTTTTTTTAATCTCTGAGCTGCATTCTGAGTGGCTTCTTCAGGTTTATCTTCTAATGATCTCTTTACCTATATCCAATTAATGCTTTAATGCTCTGGTGAGTTTTTATTATTCCAAGCATACTTTGATATGGATTTTATTGAATTCCTTTTATCTTCTTGCCGTACAGTCTCTTTCAGAATGGATCCCGGTCCCTCTTGTTCTTCAAATGCAAATACTCCCATTTATTGTATGTGTGCCCTTTTTCTCATGGCAATGATTTTTTAATAGATTTTATAATTTTCATGTATCAGCTATCACCAGTGATGATTATTTTCCATTGCAACACTCAGCAATTTTTTTATCAAAATGTAAATATTAACATACCATTTTAGTTCTGTCATGACTTCAATTTGGAAGTCATCATTTCCAGTTTAAAAGAAGAAAAAAGCTGAGCAACTGAAAATTAATGACTTTTCCTGGGTACATCAGAGAATTGATGCCACAAGGTAAACCTCTACCCCCAAATCTAGAGACAAACAAATATAGAATAATCCACCTGAGATCAACTTACCTGGAGCAGAAGCCACTGAACCCATAAACTGAGAAGAAAACTTAAATCATAATTTGATGTATTGCTTCAAGTAGAGTGTAGAGCAGCTCGAGTAGGAGAAAAGCCTAGAGACTGCAGTCTCGCTGAGGGTGGGGCCACACTTTCTTAATCTGGACTCCAGAAACTCTACCATGTTTTCATGGTAAAGAGCCAAGAAAAATCACCACGTATATTTGACTGAGTAAGGGTAAAAGTAACCAGTCTGAAATAAACCCAGTGCATTCTGCATAACAAAGGTCTACTCTCAAGTGCAAAAGATTTTACCAGAGCCTGACTGCACGTAAATTTAAGGATATTACCCAACTGCAGCCCTGTCTAGCTTTCCTGATTCACCCAAGCAGGGAAAAGACAAGAGACCCTTGTGAAGGTAATAGCCCAGGGACACAGCCTTACCAAATGACTGATATCTAACCATAAGCTTGTAGAACGCTCCCCTTCACACTCCCCAATCCTTAACACCACATGGGCAGGGCTCGCATACAATAAGAGTGCATTACAGTTTAAAGAGCTACAAGGGTCAAACTCTATTTATGACAAGCTTTCAGGGAAACCAACAACAAGGGAGACCAAAACAAGAGCATTAGAGGAAATGGAAGCTTCTGTGGCTATAGGTTACACCAAAACACCTTATTTCCACACTGCAGAAAACCAAAGACAAAGGAAAATTCTTGAAAGGAGCTGGAGTGAAAAATACCTCCTTACTTATATGAGAAAAGATAAGAATTACGGAAGATTTTTCTTAAAAAAAAACATGAAAGCAAGAAGAGAGATAAATTAGGATCCAAGGCACAATTTCTGTGTGTGTACATATTTGCATGCACACAATTGGGAAGAGAATGCTCTCCACAAACACAATAGTAAGAAATTCTCAGACACCATCAGGTATCCAAGAAACAACCAATGCAACTCAACTTGGACACCACCTACCCAGGGATAACATCAGATTTCACAGGTTAAGGGTTCAGTCCTACAAGACTTCAGACATCCAGGTCATTACCTGAACTTCTGACCAAATAGCTATAAATAAGATGTTCCCACAACCCCCAACTTGGTTTCAATTAATTTTCTAGAAGGTTCACAGAACACAGAGTAACACATTATTTTCTAGTTCACCAGTTTGTTGTAAAACACTACACCTCAAGAATAGCCAGATGGAAGAGATGCATAAGGCAAAGAACACTGGAATGAGGCAGGATAGTAAGGAGCTATGAAATTTTCTTGGCAGGTAGAGTGGGGAAACTGAGACAGATAGCTGAACAAACTGACCAATTTATAGCCAGATATTGAATTTCATGATCACCTTGTACATTCCAGACCATGCTGGGGAAGACCTGCCTTGGTTCCAGTCTCTCTTTAGTGACATTCTTTGAAAGTGAAACTGAACAAGAGAATGAGCCATATACTCATTTTGATGCATTAGCTTATTAAAAGACACACCTGAAAATGTGATGAATATTCTATTGAGATCCTCTCTTGAGACCTCCACTAAAATCTGTAGAAAACAGATAAAAATCTTAAGAAAAAGGACCCAGTGTGCTCTCTCCCTGGAGCACACCCACACCTCCCACTCCTTCCTTCCTCAGGCCCCTATCTTTCCTTTCTTTCTCCTAAACTCTAGAAGTTTCCAGGGAAGCAGCAAGCAGTGGCAGCTCATTTCTGGGCTAACCCCCTGAACCTGTCTCTAAGGGCCTTTCTTTTGCCTCCGTAACTTGTTCCCTGAGTTCATGTAGCCCAGGGGGCTCACTTCTTCTGCCTCGGTGACTTTCTATCTACCTGGCCAAGGCAGCTCTCTGAGCAGCCCACTTGAATCTTCAATTTGATTGTACTTTTGCTGTGCATACTAAATAAATTCCTCTTGCACTTGAGTTCTTGGCTCTGACTTCTTTCTCTGCTGAAATTAAGAACTCAGAGCCAATATCACTGGTAACATCAAGAATCACAAAGCTTCCGTCCCTCTCCAGGCTCACCACTCTTAGCACCTCCCTGTGTTTACATGCCCAGAAGCTCTAGAATTCCATCCTTTTGTGTTTTTATGGAGACTTCATTATATAGTTGTAATTTATTAACTCACTATCCATTGGTGATTGAATTTAATCTGCAGTCCCTTCCCCATCTCTGGAGGTAAGGGGGGAATGTGAAACTTAAAGTTCTAACCATTCAATCACATGGCTGGTTCTCCTCGCAACCAGCCCCATCACTAGTCACTGTCCAATAATCACCTCATTGACATAATGAAAAGGCACCTTGATCACTCCCAACACATAGGAAATACCAAAGGTTTGGGGAGCTGTGAACCAGGAGTTGTGTACAAAGGCCAAATATATATGAGAAATACATTTTGGTCATCTGAATAATCAAATATATATTTTTATAAACTACAATATCACAAGAGTGAAGCAAAATATTTAAAGTGTTGAAAAAAAGAAGCCAACCCAGAGTTCTATATCCAGCGTAACTATCCTACAAAAGTAAAGGAGAAGTAAAGTGTCAGGTAAACATAAACTGAGTCAATTCATTGTGAAAAAACCTGTTTTTTCAGAAATATTAAACTAAGTTCTTTGGGGGAAGCACAATGATGAATACGAGCTATTATATATGTGTCCAAATCCATATAGAATGTGTAACACTAGGATAACCCCAAAGATAAATACAGACTAGGTAATTATGATGTGTCCATGAAGGTTTATCAGTGATGGGGCTGTTAGTGATGAGAGAAGCTACGCATGTGTGAGGGTAGAGAGCACATGGAAAATCTCTATACTCTCCATTCAACGGTGCTATGAACCTAAAGGTATTCTTAAAAAAAAAATAAAGTCCAAAAAAATGAGAAAGAAAGTAATACAGGTTGGAAATGCAGATCTACATAAGAAAAAGAAAAGTACTGGAGCAGGAATATAAATATAAAATAAAATCATGTACTTTTCCTAATTTAATCTAATGGGTAAGTGTTTATTAAAATAATGAGAGTAGCAATGTAGGGTATAATGGGGGGAAAGGGGTGAAGGGTTTTTAGGAACATCTATAAAGGACACAAGGACAAAACCAAGGGTGGGTGGGGTCAAGGGTGGGAAGTGGTAATGGCTAGGATGGGAGGGAGCAGTGTGGGGGGAAATGGAGACAACTGTACTTGAACAACAATAAAAAAGTTAAAAGAAAAAGAAAAAAAGAGTAGCAATGTATTGTGTAATTATAATATATGGATAGCTGAAATGAATGAGAATAATTTTTAAGGACCAGAAGGGATAAATTATGAATACTATAAAATTTTGATACTACCCATGAAGTAGTTATTACTATTTCAAAATAGACTTTGATTAGTAGAATATTTATGCTGTAAAATCTAGGGCAAACACTAAAAGAAGTTTAAAATTCATTATAGATGATGAGTTAAGAGAGAAGAAAAATTGAATCATATAAATTACACAATTAAGACAAGAGGTGCAGAAAAAGAAAGGAAAAAAAAACAATGAGAAAAAAGTGCAACAAAAATGAAAAAGCAGTTACTAACATTTTAGTTATAAATCCAATTATATCAATAATCACTTTCAATGTCAATCATTTTAATACACCAATTAAAAGACAGAGTCAGAGTGGATAAAAAAATTACTTTACCATATGATGTCTACAAAAAATCCATTTGAAATATAAAGACATAGATAAGTTCAAAGTAAAGGAGTGGGAAAAGATATACCATGATTTCTTAAAAAGTAGCTGGAATAGCTGTGTTTACTTCAGACAAAGCTGACTTCAGAACAAAGAAAGTTATTGGAGGTAAAAAGTGAAGTTACATAATGATAAAGGGGTCAATTCTCCAAGAAGACATAAAAATCTTTAATATGTATGTAGCTAACAATGAAACATCAAAATACATGAAGCAAAAACTAATATAACTGAAAAGGGAAATAGATAAATCTACAATTATAGCTGGAGACCTGGGGGAAAAAAAAACAACCCAGGCTTCCTTGTGAAAATGGCTGATCCTAGGACTGTGACACAAAATCTACAGAATAACCCTGGAGCATCTTGTAGTGCCAGAAATTTAAAAAGTACAAACCAAACAAAACTGTGTTGATGGTTGTATCTCAAATGGACAGAAGCCAAATGGAAGAGATCCCAATGGCCAAAGCTGAAATGTTTTGGGCAACAAAAGAAGTGATAGTAGTATTGGACTATAATTCAAAATATAAAGTACATATTCATAAGTATATACTGATATAAATAATTAAACCAATAAATGTGGGAAAAGAAATAAATCTCAATTAAAAAATAATTCTAGCCCTGGCTGGTATAGCTCAGTGGATCAAGCATGGGCCTGTGGACCAAAAGGTCACCTGTTTGGTACCCAGTCAAGTCACATGCCTGGGTTGCAGGCCAGGTCCCCCATGGGGGGTGTTCAAGAGGCAACCACGCACTGACATTTCTCCCTGTCTCTTTCTCCTTCCTGTCCCCTGTCTCTTAAATAGATAAATAAAATATTTTTAAAAAAAACAAAAATAATTCTAAATAATGGTACTCCAGTTTTTAAGAGTGGGCTGCATATAGTAACTTCCTTCCACAGGACACAGTATAGAAAAAGGGGTAAAGTAACATCACAGTGGAAAAATCTGACAAACAGTACCTCAGCCACATGCTCAAAGTGAATACCAACTATCAGCAGTTATACATATTGATAATTGTATGTACCCTTGATGTGAAGTGATATAAAATAATATGTTTTGTCATATTTCTTCCAAAATCTCACAACCCCAGTTTAATCAGGAGAAAAATATTAAATTCCAACTGAGAGGAACCCTACAAAATATTTGACCAGTTTTCTTCAAGACTGTTAAAGTCATCCAAAATGAGAAATACTGAGAATGTTACAACCAAGCAAAGCCTAAGAGAAATGACAAGTAAACATAAGATGAGATTCTGAAACAGAAAAAGAATATTAGGTGAAAACCAAGAAAATCTGAACAAACATAGGCTTTACTTAATAATAATATGTCAATATTAACTCATTAATTTTAACAAATACACCATGCAAATGTCATAAATTAATAATAAAAACTGGGTAAAGGGATACATAGGAACTCTGTACTCAATCCTTTTTAAAATTTCTATAAATATAAAACTATTTTTTTAAAATAATCCCTAATAATTTTATTACTTTATTGTTGTTCAACTACAGTTGTCTGCATTTTCTCCCCACCACTCCCCTCCTCCCCAGCCAAACTCACCTCCCTCCTTTGCTTCGACCCTCCCCTTTGCTTTTGTCCATGTGTCCTTTGTGTCAATGTGTCCATGCTCCTGAAAACCCTTCTCCCCCCTGTCCCCTCCTCCCTCCTCCCCTCTGGCTATTGTTAGATTGTGCTTAATTTCAATGTTGCTGGTTATATTTTGTTTGCTCTTTTCTTTTGTTGATTATGTTCCAGTTAAAGCTGAGATCATATGTTATTTGTCCTTCACCACCTGTCTTATTTCACTTAGCATAATGTTCTCCAGTTCCATCCATGCTGTTGCAAAGGGTAGGAGCTCCTTCTTTCTCTCTGCTGCATAGAATTCCA
>PVKM010050414.1:0-10714 GCA_004027735.1 Carollia perspicillata
TGGCTCACTGGGTTGGGGATTGTCCTGCACCAGTTCGATTCCCAGCCAGAGCACATGGCTGGATTGCATGCAGGCCAGGTCCCCAGCTGGTGGTGTGTGGGAGGCAACTGATCGATGTTTCTCTTGCACATTGATGATTCTTTCCCTCTCTTTCTCCCTCCCTTCCCCTTTCTCTAAAATTAAATAAGTAAAATCCATATATATAGGGGGGAAACCCTTCTTATGGAGCTAGGCCTTGTTTACTTTTTTCTTCTTTTTTTTCCCCCAAGGAGTTAAGCCAGGAACATCTACCTAAATTTTACTAGCCAGAACTCTATCTGAGGGAGGTTAGGAATTTGGAGTATTTCATTTTTCAGTTTCTACTCCAAAGGACAGAAGGGAGAAGGGAGTGAAAGCATGTTGACCGAGGTAAAGTACATGGTCGGCAATAGCACTTCATACTTGAGATGTGCTCCACATTTAAGTAGGTTGCCCCTGCATTTTCCATACTCATACTAAAATTTTTTTATCATCATAGACTTCTCTCTTCCTCTCATACTACACATCAAATTCAACAGCAAATCCTTTTAGATCTACCTCCCAAATATGCCCAGACGCCGACCGTTTCACACCAGTTCTTCCATCCCCCTTAGTCTAAGCCTCCATCACCTCCTGCTTGAATTAGCAAAAACCCTCCTAACTGGTCTCCCTGTATCCGTGCTTTCCCAGTGTAAGTTATTCTCCACTCAGAGACCAAGCATCCTTTTAAAACTTAAGTCATGTCACTTCTTTGCTCAGAACCCTCCATGACTTCTGCCTCACTCAATATCCAATTCCAGCTCCCCATAAACAACCTGCAATGACCTCCTTGTCCTTGCCCAGCTCCTTTTGGACCTCCCTCTGCCTCAGTCACATTGGTCTCCTCGGAGTTCTTCTACCATCCCGCCGCATTCTCCCGCCTTGAGGCCTCTGTGGTGTGTCCTCCATCTAAAACCCTCGACTCCCACACGTCTGCAGGGCTCACTCCCCCCTCCCTTTAATCTCTGGTTAAACCTGATGCTGGTGCAGAACCTTGCCCTGAAGTATTTGTGTAAAGTAGCAATCTCACTCAAATGCATCTCTTTTTGTCCTTTTACATTGCTTTACTTTTCTTTTGGACCACAAGATACATATGGTTTTTCTGTTTGTTTGTTTCGTTTTGTTTTCGGTATGGGTTTGTGAAACTTTCTGTTCCCTCAACTAGAACACACTTTATAAGATACTGGGGACTTTGTTTCATTAATCGTCTGCACATGGTAGTCACTCAGTATGCACATAGCAAAATAATGATTAAGGGTCAAAACAATGGGAGGTATATCATGCATTATCTGATTTAATCCTCACAACTTCAAGAGGTAGGTTTTATTACAATCAATGAAATAAGGTTTGGAGAAGTTTACAACTTACCCAAGATCTCACGGTTTATAAGTGGCAGAACCAGATTTGACTACACATATATCTGACTCCAAAGCCCAAACTCTTAACCCCACCTTTTATTGTCTTTCAATAAATATTGAAAGAATGATTGATATATTTACAGAAAAACAAAAGCCTAACTGGATTTCGCTCGTTCCCCGGAGCTTTTCACAGTTTAATTCCATTTGCACTGGATGCTCAGTTGTAGCCTTTTGCTTCTTCTGTTTTCTAATTTTTAGAAGGAGCATTTCACAAGCCTCAAGAATCCTCTAAATGGAACTTTCTGGAATGACTCCATCTCCCCACTCCCAAAGAGGATTGGTCTCATAATAGTTTGGATATTCACTCTGTATCTTTTAAAAGATAATAAAATGGTATTAGCACTGCCTAATCTAATGAACTAGTGGGGAGGGAATGGAGACATGTTTGTAAGATTGACTGTTTTCTTTGGATTCTCGTTTTATAATTTAGTTGGTTGCCTGGCATTTCTTCCTTTGAGAAACTGGAAGGAAATTTTAAGCAAGATTAAAGAATCTGCTCCTTAGGAAAGTTTAAAAATAGGATTGATAAATTATGCAAATTAGCATGAAATCTGAACTTGAAAGAAATTAGGCTAGATTTATTTAACAAATGTTTTTATTAAAATAGAAAGTCAGTACTACGGGACTGCAATACATATTTTCTCTGAGTGGTACATTATTAAGAAAAATTGTGAAGAAATTTGGCATGTACGAACTGAATTCTGTCTGCAGCTTGGGACAGAAGACTTGGTAATCCAAACTGCTGAATTCGTCTGCGTGCATATATACAGGGGCATGTAGTGTGTATTTTAAGTGGTGGTTTATCTGGGTCAGCCAAACACGGCTGATTCTGGTCAGGACTTTAATTCGTTCAGACTTTGTTTACCTGGTCTATCAAATACAAGCTTCTCCCTATCAGAAAGCCAGGCTAATGAACATAATTGGGTGCGCCCTGTTCTGGCATCTTAACAGTATCTGAATTAATTTTTAACTCATGTCATTTAAAAAGAAAATGAAAAACTAAGAGTTAGACTATGAAGAAATTATAGGTGGACTGAATCTTCAGCTTCAGTATATAAGTACACATGGTGAATCCCATAGGAGAGTAATCATGAAGTTTCCAGGCGCCTCTGACATTATCTAACCAGCCCCCAGGTTATCAGTTGGTCAGTTGGTCAGTAAACGCAGGTTTTCTTACACAACTCTCAACCTCTGATCCCTGATATTGACTTGCTGGCTACCTCCTCTTTCGTACTGGAATGGCTAAGAAGCTATATTTTAAGTAGCTTATACAAATATTAGCTAAATTTTGACCCTCTGAAGTAGGAGTTATTATTATCTTCTTGCACACAGTAGGCACTCAATATTGAGAAAATTAAAGCAGCAGGAGTGGCAGAGCCTCAGTCAAACCCAGAACCTGGGTTTGTCCCCACTGTGCAATACTGTGCCTGCAAGGTGCAGAAAGCTCTGCTGTTAGCCAGCGGTCAGTGCCTGCTAGGTCATCAAAGCATACAATTTCTGCTTCAGCTGTGCAGAGTTGAACGCTTGCTATGACTCCTGAAATGCCATTTAGAAAGAAGTTCCAGACAGGAGTCCAGAGACCCAGTTTCAAGGAACAGCTCCACCACAAGCCAGCAGCATGACACTGGACGAGTTAGCTCCTCTTGACTCTTCAGTGTCCCCCACTGTAAAATGAGGGGAACGGACACTAAATGATTTTAAGGTTCCTTGTAGCTATAGCATTTTATGAGTCTGCTTCCTCTATTATCTGTTCCTATTTCTGTCCTTCTTTAAGTTATAGCAATTGATTTTTGAACAAATCTGTGCACTAGAAAGCTATAGATGGTCCTTTGCAGTGATGCTGAAGTAACTGCCTGTGTCACGTCCATGACTATTTCTGGGGGCTCGATGTCTGGAGTGGGAGACACAAAGACTAATGGTGCACTGCCTTCCTGCTCAAGGATGACTTGTGCAAGAGAAAACCACTTAAAGGGAATCAACTTTAAATGGGGCCCGAATTTTTGTTCTGTGATTTCATATTGGAAAGAATTTTAAATATGCAAAAATATGTATACATTTTATCTCATACTAACACATTTTCTATTATATTATTCACCAGCCTTAATTTCTAATATAAGAAAACAGTGGATTCTACTTAAAGTTTTGGGGTAGTATTTTTCCAACCAATTTTATGGTAGCCTGATTGAACAAACTATTTCAAAGTTGACCTACTGTGTTATCATAAAATATATACATATATATGCAATATTCAGCAATCTTTTGTTTTTCTAGAGGCCTCTATTAATCCTTAAATACTAAAATTATTCTCATTTATTTTTTCACTCAACAAATATTTATTTTAATTAACATCTTTTAAATTGGGACTATAATAGATTCACATGTTCAGAAATTTCTTTCTTTTATTTTTATTTTTTATTCTTCAAATACAGTTGTCTCCATTTCCTCCCCACCACTTCTTCCCGCCCTACCTATTGCCACCCATCCCCACTTGCCACCATTGATCTCGTCCACCTTTGGCTTTGTCCGTGTGTCCTTTACACATGTTCCTTGACAACCCTTTCCCTTTTCCACCCGTGTTATTCTCTCCCCCACTCCCCTCTGACCACTGTCACTTGTTCTTTATTTCCATATCTCTGGTTCTATTTTGCTCATTTGTTTGTTTTGTTGATTAGGTTCCACTTATAGGTGAGATCATATGGTATTTGTCTTTTACTGCTGGCTTATTTGACTTAGCATAATGCTCTCCGGTTCCATCCATGCTGTCTGGAAGAGTAGAGCTCCTTCCTTCTTTCTGCTGCATAGGACTCCATTGTGTAAATGTACCATAGTTTTTTGATTCACTCATTTACTGATGGATGCCTAGGTTTCGTACAACACTTGGTTATTATAAATTGTGCTGCTATGAACGTGGGGATGCACAGGTTCTTTTGAATCAGTGTTTCAGGATTCTTAGAGTATAATCCCAGCAGTGGAATTGCTGGATCAAAAGGTAGTTCCATTTTTAGTTTTCTGAGGAAATTCCACACTGTTTTCCACAGTGGCTGAACCAGCCTGCATTCCCACTAACAATGTACTAGGATCCACTTTTCTCCACAGTCTCACCAGCACTTGTTGTTTGTTGATTTGTTTATGATGGCCATTCTGACCGATGTGAAGTGGCATCTCACTGTGGTTTTAATTTTTCTCTCTAACTGTTAGTGATGCTGAGCATCCTTTCATATGTCTCTGGGCCCTCTGTGCATCTTCCTTAGAAAAGAATCTGTTCAGATCCTTTGCTCATTTTTCAACTGGGTTGCTTGTCTTCCTGGAGCCGTGTGAGTTCTTTATATATTTTGGAGATCAAAGTCTGAGGTATCATTGGAAAATATATTTCCCCATACAGTTGGTCCTCTTTTCATTGCTGATGTTTTCTTTAGCCATGGAGAAGTTTTTTATTTTGATAAAATCCCATTTGTTTATCCTTTCCTTTATGTCCCTTGCTCTAGGGGACATATCAGTGACAATATAGCTGTGTGGAATATCTGAGATTTTCCTGCCTATGTTCTCCTCTAAGACTTTTTGGTGCCACAACTTATATTTAAATCTTTCATCCATCTTGAGTTTGTTTTTGTATATGGTGTAAATTGGTGGTCGAGCTTCATTTTTTTGCATGTAGCTGTCCAGATGTCCCAATACCAGTTGTTGAAGAGGCTATTTTTACTCCATTTTACCTATAACCAACATCACACTCAACAGGCAAAGCCTAAAAGCTTTCCCACCAAGATCAAGAACTAGATGAAGATGTCCGCTTTCACCACTTCTCTTTAACATAATATTGGAAGTCCTAGCCATAGCAATCAGACAAGAACAAGAAATAAAAGGCATCAAAATTGGAAAGGAGGAAGCAAAACTGTCATTGTTTGCAGATGGCATGATAGCATACGCTGAAAATCTTACAGACTCCACCAAAAAGCTGCTTGACATAATAAGTGAATTTGGCAAAATAGCAGGATACAAAGTCAATATTCAGAAATCAAAGGCATTTTTGCACACCAACAACAAAATATCAGAAAGAGACATCAGGGAAAAAAATCCCATTTGATATAGCAACAAGAAAAATAAAGTACTTAAGAATAAACCTAACCAAAGAGGTAAAAGACCTGTACTCAAAAAATTATACAACAATAAAGAAAGAAATTAAGGAAGACACAAACAAATGGAAGCATATACCATGTTCATGGATTGGAGGAATTATCATCACAGTGTCCATACTACCCAAACAATTTATAGATTTGATGCAATCCTTATTAAAATATCCATGACACATTTCACAGATATAGAACAAACATTTCAAAAGTTTATATGGAAGAATAAATTACCCCAAAGAGCCACAGCAATTTTGAGAAAGAAGAACAAAGTAGGAGGGATCACAATACCTGATATCAAACTGTATTACAAGGCCACTGTAATTGAGACAGTCTGGTACTGGCATAAGAACAGACACATAGACCAATGCAACAGAATAGACAGCCCAGAAATAAATCCGAGTCTCTATGGTCAATTAATATTCAACAAAGTGGGCAGAAGCATAAAATCATTCTCATTTAAACTTCATTTGTTCTTCTTGCTCATTTTTTAAAATGTAATGGTCCATTTATTCATGATTCTTGTTTGTCATTGGTTTTCCTGGTCACTCAGAGAGTTATGCAGTATCATGTCCATCAACTTTATTTTTTCAATATTTTCTGCTTTGCTCCATAATGTAATTCTTGTGCTTGCATTCTACGGTACAACAATTGACAAGGAAATTCTTACCAATAGAAGCTTTGGCTTGTTGGGAAGGGATGTATCCTGAGCCAAGCTTGATAAATAAGGATGTTTGTATAAGAATTAATTGCAAGTGCGTTAGAGAATATTTTTATATTATGTCAACTATTACTTCCCTATGAAGTCTCATAATTGCAAGAACTCAGACATAAACACTTAGATATCAATGACCTCCAGTACAACACAGGTAATTATGGCAACCATATTTAATTAGATTTACAGACACACAGAAAGCTTTAAGTCTTAAATGTCCCATGCCGCAGAATAAACTTCAGTGAGCTTCTTTGTCATCTACCACCAACCTAAAAATGGCTCAGCCATTTTTATTATGTATTCGCATAGAGTATTAATTTAAAATATAATTACAGTTAATGACACCTTTCTTTCTTTTTAAGGGAAAGGTATTCCTATATTCTCCTAACAATGATGTGACTGCCAGATGTTTGCCTACTTTCCATTCTACTACGGTAGCATTTATAGTGCTTGGGAAAGTGCTTAGTATGTTGGAAGAACTCAATAAATATCAACATATATTAACAAATCAAATACAGCAAAGAGCATATCCTCATACTCCCCAGTTGTCTTCTGGGCTCCAAACCCAGGACAGTGGAAGAGGTAGAGAATGGAAGAGACCAGTGAGAATGCTCCAAATGGAGAGACAGACGTTAGGGGGCAGATAATAAAATGATGAAGGAAAAGCTCTAAAAAGCTTCTTCACTGACTCATAAGAGACGGATGCATTCTCTCCCTCTATTTGCTTCTGTCCCTAACATGCTGCTATTGTTGGAATTTTGATCCTGCATTGTAATTTTTGTTTAGATTGTGTCTTTCTCTTCTAGGCTGTGGGACCTTCAATTCAGTGAGTAGGTATTAGTCATCTCTTTACCCTTAGCACCTAGCAAAGTGCCTGACCTGTCATTAGTAGTTAAGAAATCTCTGTTAAATGAAAGAATGAACATCTGGTGGGTGAGTGTGGATAGCTTTTACAAATGCATCTCATAGGTAAAGCAAACTGTACACAATAGAACAGGGCTTGGATCAGTGTGTGTGATTGTCCAAGTTCTGTAACAATGACTAAGAAAACCACTCAACAACCAGGCTTTTCCCTTTTAGAAACACCCATACACTATCTTTAGAGCTTAGAGCTTTAGCAAAGCTATGGCCTGGGTCATGGCCTCTTGACCTCTAACTCTTTCAAAAACCTTTATTTTTATTGTAGTACTATTGTTACACACTAGTTTTCTTTCTCTGCTCTTGATGTTCCCTAGTATTTCACAGCCATACTCTGATCCCTTGCCTCTGTGTAGCCTAAAAGGCTTTGGTTACAGCATCGGCTAAGTGCAACCAGGTCCAGAGGCAGAAAAGTGTGAGTCCAGATGCCCCCAGTGAGTTCCTTTTACGGTTAATGTCCCTGGTATGGAGCCCGACAGCAGTACTTCTGTATTTGTTACACTGCCCTCGACCAGTATCTGGTAGTTAAGATCTTTTCTAAACAAGGACTGCAGAGAGGAAAAAAAGGAGGGGGCATCAGGTAACATATTGGTGGATGCTCCACAAAGTGACAGGGAACTGGAGAAGAAATGTGTATGTGTGTGTGGACTGGATGAGCAAGAAAGAGGGGATGGAAGCAAAGCAAAAGGTTCCCAGCAAAGATATTTCAGTCAATTTTCTTCACAAATAAACTATTCCACTGTTAATAAAAAGAGGTTTCTTTTGATGATGGCCAGCTTAAGTGCACATTCTTTGCAGTAAAGTAGCTTTTAAAGCCAGTTTAAAGGGTTAGAAGGGTCTAGAAAAATTTATAACTAGCTGTCTTCTGCTTTTATGCCCTGCTAGCATCACCATCCTCCAAATCCTTCCCTCTCCCCAACCCAAGGGAAGAGCAAATTTCATTGGTTCAGATTAGTGCTGAATGATGACTTTTTTGGCATCCAAACCAAAGTCAGCTCAGTCCACCAGTTCAATTTCAGGTTTCACAGATCGGGGGTGATGTTTTGGCTACTGACTTAAATGTGTTAATTTTTTAACACTCACCAGGTCACCTTTTGAAGTTAACACCCTTTTAGGGAAAGTAAGGGAAATTCACACCTCTTCAAAGGCAACTGTTTTCAGAAGTCTTACAAGAACTTAGTGTACATTGATCTACATTGAAGCTCATCGCTTGGAAAAGCATAAAATATTTGCTCTGGATTTTTTTGAAGATCACATAGATAAAGAATAAGTTTATTTGTCTGTTAAAAATATTTGTTAAAGACAAGGCATAAGATGTTCTTGTGCTGGAAATTGTAGGGATACCAAAGTTATTTCTCTCCTCAAGGAAGCTGAGGTCTCAGGAGAGTCACTACAGTTTTAAATGCATTTCCTGTCTTCTCCCCTAGATTTCTGCAGGCAGACTCTTCTTAAGCTCCTCTATTTTATTTATGTATTTTTAAAAATTTCTATTCCTAGCCCAGAGCCTTATCTAGAGGACGTATTTAATAAATGTTTTTGACTGCCGTTCCAAAGTCCTGGAAAATTTAGGAAATTTGTTTTCCATCCTTGTCTTTGTACTCATTCAGATCCACAAGTCAAAAGGTATTGTGCAACCAACAGGCACATGAAAAGGTGCCCAACAATCACCAGCCAGGAAAATGCAAACCAAAACTACAGTGAGATACCAACTCACCCCAATTAGGCTAGCCACTATCAAAACAAACAAACAAACACACCCCAGAAATTAAATGTTGGCAAGAATGTGAAGGAACTGGAACCCTTGTGCACTGCTGGTGGGAACTTAAAATGATGCAGTTTCTATGGAAAATAGTATGACAGTTTCTCAAAATGTTAGAAATAGAATTACCATATGATCTAGGAATCCCACTTCTGAGTAAACATCCAAAAGTAGTGGAAACAGAGACTCAAACAGGTAGGCACACCCATGTTCATAGCAATATTGCTCATGGTAACCAGAGATGAGAGCAATTCTGTTGTTCATCAATAGATGAATAGATGAACAAGACATGGCATATTCATGCAATGGAATATTATTCAACTTTAAAAAGAAGGGAGATTCTGGCATGTGCTACAACGTGGATGAGCCTTGAGGGCATTTTTCTAAGTGAAATAAGCCAGTTACAAAAAGACAATAATGTAGGATTCCATTTACATGAAGTACCTAGACTAGTCAAATTCACAGAGACAGCAAGTGGAGTGGTATTTGCCAGGTGCCAGTGGGAGAGGGAAATAGAGTTGCTTTTAAGGGGTATAGAGTTTCAGTTTTGCAAGACAAAAAAAGTTCTGGAGATTGGTTGCACAGTGTGAATGTACTTAATGCTATGGAGCTGTACATTTAAAAATGGTTAAGATGAAATGAAAATTTTTACCACACCTTAAATAAAATATCATTCAAAATAATAAATGAAGCGGTTCTGTAGTGCTGCAGAAGGATGCCCTAATTCCCTCAATATTCTTAAATGTGAATGATGTAGGTCACAAATAAAATTTCACTCTGATTTTTATGAGCTGCAATATTGGAATTGTATCAATTTCAGAGTCCATTAACTTTTGATAACCAGGGCGGTCGGTGACATACAGTAGATTCTTTGTGTACAGATGTGTGCAGGTGTATGAGCACACCTCAGCCCACCCCACCATGTGTACCTTAAATACCGCGATGCTCAAAGGAAGACAAGGCACCTGTTAAATGCTCAATAGTGACTGTTGTTTAGAGGGAAGGTCTGGGACGTGATGCAAGTTAAATGCACCATGGCAAGAATTTAGTGGCAAAATGTTCACTTTTCTCAGGAACACGTCTCTAAAACGAGGCTTTGAGAAAATGACGCTCCGTGTTCCCAGTGTTGCTCCCTCCCCTGTGCGTGCTGTCAGTGTGTTCTCAGTCACATTAGCGCAGTATTGGAAACCTGACGTTAAAAGTATTAGTGTAAATAATATAGCTGGGAAATTTAAAGAATCTTCCGTATTAGGGAAGAACTTTTTTTCCTTTCCTTTCCTTTTTTTAAGGGAAAAACTCCCTAAACACTGTTATGAAACGTTTTGTGTCTGCTGTCTACAGTAGGAAACATGGCATTAAGGAGAGCTATAAAATATAAAGACTCTAGACCTGAATATGATTATCCATATTAAATCGAAGTAAATTTACTTTATATTGCTCACTGCAAGATTTTTCCCTGTTTGGTCTTCTTAGTTTTCACAAATCCAAATGCCTGGGAAGATTTTGGAACTCAGGGCTAGTTTAGGTTGCTTTTATTCTTTTAAAATGTGAAATTAAACTTCATTAAAAGTAGTTAACCCAAAATAATCCCTTTGGATTGGCTTTTCTAGTCATTACCTGGCAACGGAGGGGGGGGGCAGAAGTTCATAATGTGTGGATATTTTGCAGAAATTCTTTTGGTTGCAAAGTTGCAAAGAACAGGTTTTCATGAAAGACTGTGGTT
>PVKM010050415.1:0-10720 GCA_004027735.1 Carollia perspicillata
GGGACACAAGTGGCTATTCCTTCCGGCCCCAGGGAGGGCTCCTCCGTGGAGGAAGTGGGGTCATCCTCAGCAAATTCTCTTTCCCCAACAGGTCAATGCTGGGCCAATGGCCTATGCACGAGCTTTTCTTGAAGAAACAAATGCAAAGAAATACCCTGATAACCAAGTAAAGCTTTTGAAGGAAATCTTCAGGTAAGCATTTCTTTGTGGGCGTGTTCTTCCGTGGGCTCCTTCCAACGGGGAGTCACGAATTCCCCAGGAAGCCACGTGACCAGCCTCCGTCGGGGTGGCAGAGGACACCAGCAGCCTGCCTTTGAGTTGCCTCTTTCTGTGGCTGGTTGTTCATTTGCTTTTGTTGTTGCAAAAGGCAATTTGCAGATGCTTGTGGGCAGGCCCTCGACGTGAATGAGCGCCTCATCAAGGAGGACCAGCTGGAGTACCAGGAAGAACTGAGGTCCCATTATAAGGACATGCTCAGCGAACTCTCCGTGATCATGAATGAGCAGGTGAGGCTCGCCTTGGGGTGGCTCAAGCTTTCCCTTCATAGAAAGTGCCCATCTGCTCCTCAATGCCAGGAGGACCGGAAAGAGCCTCTTTTCTTGTTGCCGAAATCACTGCACCTTACGTGAACATCATGCTGCTGACTTGTCTTATCCCCTGTGTGCAACACCCCTCACCTCAAAAGCAAAGATCAGGGAAGAGAAAAGGCTGGAGAAAAAAAGATAAGGACGCAGACACTTTCCACAGTTTTCAGAGGTGTTTTTCCAGACCATATGAGCTGTTGGTTTTCTAGGACATATGGGCCCCATTAGACACCAAGAGACATTGGGTACCACTCCCAGTGGGGTTTACAACCACTGCCTTCACCCCTGATTTAGGACCTCCCGCCCCTCCCCAGGCTGTGAGGTGGAGTTACATAGTTCTTCCACTAGGGGTCTCTGCACCATACTCAAGAAGAACATCGGAACCAAGGAAGACATGTTGTTTGAAGGTCAAGATTGCCTCTACAGAGGTCGGGCCTCCTAAAAATGTGCAGAATTGGGATAAAACTCAATCTCCCACCCTACCAACAAGTCATTCATGACTTCTGGCACGTGCCCATCCCGTTCTATAAGGCTGTGCTCACAATGTGGACATTCAGTAATCATAGTACTTTTTGAAGCGCTGATGAAAATCAAGTGGATGAAAGGCAAGTGCTGCTAGTTGGGCTGCCCAGCGTCCATAGGCCCTCATGTCCCCTGAAATCTCACCACTCATAGTCCCTTCCAAGAGTTAGATGGATGTGTCCTTTACAAAATAATTAAGGGGAGGACTTACCTACACATAGTGGCTCATGCATAGTTGCCACTCATTAAATATGAGCCCCCTTCCTTTCCTTAAATAGCCTAACACTATCAAAACTACTCGGGAAACATGAAATGTGTCCTATGAATTTTTTTATTCTAATCGCTTTTTTCCACATATGCTTCTTTGTTCTTCTTTTCCATCTCTTTCTACCCACATGGTAAACCATCCATCGAAGCTGGAGAAAGAAATGGTTAATTGACAACGGTTAGAGAGAATTCATCTCCAGGGATAGGATTCCTAGAAGAGGAGCGTTGGTGTGGGATTAGTAAGAAGCTGACGGGAATTGAATGCTCAGGAGAGATGTCTTGATAGCCTGGGGAACTCATAAATCTGAGAGTGAAATAGAAAGAACAAACAGTGGACCTGAAAGTTAGAAAAGCTGGTGAAGAAATGCTTGTTTCCAACTGTAAATTGCATCTGACCTTGGCACTTTGGGCAAAAATGCTTTTCTCTTTTTTCTCCTGGCAGCTCTGTTGCAGTCCGTGCTTATACAACTTCTGTTCCTCTGTGTCTAGTATTTCCCTCAGTACTATGAGCAAAAGTGGTATGTTTTTCTTTCCTTATGTCTCCTCTGTCTTTTGTGGCCTTCTGATCTACCTATCTCTTCTTGTCATTTTCCCCAGACGCCTCCATAGTGGTTAGTGTTCTCTAAGTTTTTATTTAATTAAAACAGCTTTATTTCCATTTTGGGGTAGGTCAAAATGATAGAAAAGCCTACTGATTCAAGTTAAATTTAAGAACTTAGCTTTTAAAAAGAAAATTCATACTTTGCCAACTTTTTAAAATATTTGACCTCATTTGTATCCGAAACAAAAACTCACTATACTCCAAAGTGCTAAAATGAAAAGACAAGGACAAGGACCTGGTGATTAGTGGGGAAAAGATAATTGATTTTCCAGAAAACCTTTCTAAGAGAAGCAAACTTTGACTCTGTACTTTCTGCACACTGATGCAGAGAAAAGAAACTGATGGGCTGAACAGGCCTTGTTACTCAGTTATCGAAATAGACCTGTCAGCAGGAATGATAAACTTTCCCTTTGTCCTAAGCTTTTACAGGGATTTGTCCATAGGTCTCTGTCTATGGCACAATCATCACAATATATATGATATCTTCAAAAAAGGTGCTCCTTAAAAACTAATTTACTCTATTACATGGCTACTTAACATTTCCATCTTAATTAAAATGAGACAAAATATTAACTGTAGACGAGATCCGAGAGGAGGGACTATTTAATTGATCATGATTAATCATAAGTATAAATTATCTATAGCAAAACTATGCTATTTACAGCAAAATAAGCCATTTTCATGATAACCGTGTGCTTTGAGTTAGTCGTAATGAACAAGTTCCTGAAATCAGAAATAACTAACAAAAGATAGGGGTTGGTAAAGTCTGTAGCATTAAAAATGGATATTTATTTTACTTTGTGCTTATAACAAAAAAATGATGATTTTCTCAATTTGTTTTCAACAAAAATGCATTGGATCAGAATGTTTGAGTTTGAACCCTAACAGAACTGGAAGGGTTGGCAAGCCTTAGCATAATCCTGTAGCACAGGAATGAACCATAACCCGTAATGTGCGAGTAGCTTCACGTACCTACATAGTCCTGCAGATATTCTGGAAACAGGTATATATAAATAATAATTACAGTGAAGAGAGAAATTCGATCATTGAACTTTAAAAATAGAAGCATAGTTAGAATGGAAAGACAGGCATAGAAATACAAAAATAGAAGTAGAATAAATTATGCCGTTCACTCCCAGAGTGTCAGCAAAGCGTTAGCTGAAAGGGCAGTCTGGAGTCATTGACTTAGTGAACGAACATTCCGTCTAAGGGAAGGGATGGAACGGGATGAAGGGCTTTGAGTGATGCAAGTGATAGGCAGGCAATAATTGCCTTGATAGGCAGCCAAAATGCCACACTATTTTATGAATATCCAAAAAGCACAAAGCCTTCTTCGATGGAAGCCAAAGTAACACGTATAAGTATTTGAATGAAACATGAACATAAGATACTCACCTGGAGTTTTTCTTCAGCACTTGGAAGCACGAAGGCATAGTGAAGTCAACCACGGTAATGGGCATCAAACCAAATATACAGAGAAAGGAACAGATCTATTCTGTTATGGTGCCAAGCAGGAGAGGCGCAAAGGCGTATCGCTCTTAGGCTTTTACATACTCTTCGGAAACATTATTTGCCAAATTATTTAAGCAGAACTTGTGACATTGATAATGAGCATGCATTGGTCATGGAGGATGCTGGGTGCTCATTGGGGATAACAGTGGCGCTTCCATCCCAGAAGAGCAGAGCCAAAGTGTTGCAATATGTGGCGTCAGTGGGCAAATCTCCATAACGAGGAATTTAAAAATATCCACTGCCTCTTCTGTACAGGGATACATTTTAGAGGTGCCTGGGTGTTTTATCGTTGTTTATTGTGTTTGCATATCATTACAGCAGGTCTAACAGGAAAGTGTTACATAAGCATATTAACATAATTTTCAAAAGTATATTTTTCTCAGACTTCCATTGATGCAAACATTTAAATGAGATTTCAGTTGTCTCCCCTTTTTGGTAGTTGTTGACAATATCAATTGTACACTCTCAGAATAAAATAAAATTCTGGAATTACTCAGACATGTCCATAAGGTTTATTAAAACATTTATACATTTCTATCCGATAGCTGAAGAGTATTGTGACCATACTTTAAATCTTGCCAAAATGGCTGTGACACGGGCTTGGGAAGTCTTCAGATGTACTTCGATAAGTGCACTTTCAAAATTTGCAGATTTCCTGTGAGAAACTTTTTAGAAATTGCTTTTCCAGGTTCTAATTCTGTTTGGAGATACTAACATGAACCTATCCATTGCATTCTTTTGTCGTGTTGTGTGTTGTTCTGCCTGAAGATTATGTGCCGGGACGAGCTGTCAAGGCGAGGAGTGGAGCGAACGTGCTCCCGAATACTTAGCAAGGGGACGCCAGCTCTGCCCACGGTCTCCGTCTCGCCTAGTGCGGAGCTTTGAGCCAAGGTCTGCAGCACCCGACACGCCTCTAAGAGGACTTTCTGAACATGCAGCTGATCTCGGGGAGGAGAAGCCAGATTTAATTTATTCCAAGTTTTTAATGTTAATATTTTTTTTTACCTCGCTAGCTTGAGAAGTTTGCCAGTCTCTGGATTTGCACATTTCTTAAGATATTTTTTTTTCTTTGAGCAGTGTTAAACAAGCCTTCAAGCCAAGCTGAGTATTTGCCATGAAATTTCAGTGAACGCGCAGCTCAAAAGCAAACCTTAGTTTGCTTTCAGTTACAGTGTGTTCAATCCCAAGTCCTTGTACACATATTTTAAAGGTCAAAATGAATGTTTTTGTAACACTTAAGCGTATTTCAAATGTAAATAGGAGATTGTAAAATATATGGTTTTTACCAAATTTAAAAGAAACTTTTTAGTTGATACTTAGGACATGCTAAAATTCTATGAATAACATTTCAGATATCATAATGTTAAAATATTTGTGTATGTGTACAAAAGTGTTGATAAATACTAACCTTTAAAGTTTGTGAAGTTCCTTTATTTGTAATATATGTGCTCCTAAAAGCAATGGGTTGTGAAGTTACAGAAGTATTTTGTTGTTAATAGAAATAAAAACTACAATTACTTTGCCTTTCGTTCCCTCTTGAAGAGTGGGGGAGTTGCTACTACAAGTGGTTCATTGACTGGGCATGTGTTGAACGCGGTCCCACACTCACTACTTATGATGCCCCTCCAAGAAGTTAAGAAGAGAACTCGAACTTCGGCTGGGCAGTTCTTCCAGAGATCAATTAGACAGGCCAGAGGTTGCCAGACCGAGTTGATTAGCAGATTAATGTGGAGATGATATAATGAGTCAGAATGTCGAGGGCTGTTTGTAATTATTAAGGCTATTCACAAATATTCCATCTCCACATTCTGCAAACTAGTGGTAGGACTGCACTGTCCTGCCTCTTTCAAAGTTACATTCGACCACGGGACTGGCTTTAGGCATTGAAATGTGAGAAGAAATAGCGTGTGTCCCTTGCAAGCAGGTACTTAGAAGCTAGGAAGTGGTTCTGCCCAGTCTCTCCCTGCTGTGATCACCCTCGAAGCACGTGGATTCGGAGCCTCAGTGAGCAGGTGCACATGCACACAGTCACACACACCCAGCAGTCCCTGCTGACTTTGTTGAACATGGAGCCTGAGTGAAAACTACATTGTATTGCGTTATGGTGCCTGAAATTCAGGGATTGCATTTTACTGCAGCATTATGAGCTTATCCTGGCTGATGTATTCTTTTCTCAAGACTGTGACTGATATTCAGCCAGGTTAGGGAACCACTAACACATTCTGCCTCCCTTTCCCAGCCACCTGCCTCCCCCAGCCAACACCAGTAATCAAAGCTGCCTCCAGATGTGGAAGGTAAGCTTGGGAGCATCTTTTTTATTTTCACCCCAGCAGCCATTGCAAAGGCCCAGCTTCCATTAGGACACTTTAGCTGAGTTTGTCTTTCTGCTCCCTAAGTTTAGAGGATAGCACCTGGAAGCCATTTAAATATTGTATACACTGAAGTGATTAAAAGATACAATTTAGATGAGAATTCTGATCCCTCAAGACTCATGTATCTGTGATGAGCTGACCTCTGGATCAAAGCAATACTCCAGGCTTCATTCGAGCTCCAGCTCTCCTGGTTTCTTACCACTTGGATCAGTATCATGGCTCCTCTCTTCCCACTTCTGCCTTTGGATTTTTAGGACACCCTAGGCATGATTTCTGTGCCAGGACCCAGGAAGACCCTGTCTCTGCTGTTGCCTCTCACCCAATTCTACCTCTAGGCTCCAGCCCTCATGCCCATCCCAACCCACCCATTACCCCTTCCCCATGGACTCTGTCGGCAATGGGTTGCCTGTCCAAATCCAAAAATAAAAACAGATGTGTGGGGCCTTTGTAGAGTGGTGTATACACATATGGAAAGTGTTAGTTTAGCAATGTGAGCAACTCACTCCGTCTTCCCGCATCAGTCCAAAGCAATCAGGATCTGATTCTCGGACAACTTTCAAAGTCTGATGGCTACTGAGAGAGCCGTGTGTAGAAGGCCAATAAAAGAAGTTGGAAAACACAAGGAAATTTACATGGGATCCTGAATTGTTTAAGAGGATGAAAGGGAGTTTGAGGAATGGTAAGAGTTGGCATCTGAGAGCCCCCTTAGCATATTCTCTGGGGCACCGCCCTGGTTATGTCACAAGACTTAAAGAGAAGAGCCATGTCTTCGTTGGACTAGACCATGTTCTAGTCCTGTCCCAACAGGAGTTCATTTGACTGAAATGGAACATGGTAAGTATTGACCTACCTGTGTGTGCATGAGAGCAGCTGCTATGAATAGAGGACAGATAAGAACAAGAGCATGTTTGGATTCAGAACATGGATAATTAAAAAGTTCCAGGTGCATTATGGAGATTGGGAGACGTCAACAAAAGAAAGAAATTCCCATGAAAGCTCTGACCTCCTCTGCCTTCCCCTTGCCTCTTGATCTTCCTATAGTGAGTGCATGTGGTGGCAGATGGAAGGTAAGAGAAGACTAATTGGATGGAGAGACTGTAAGTCATAAGTCTCATGAGAGACACTCCAGTAAGCACATAAGTCTGATCTTAGAGGGATGCAGAGTGAGGGAGAGATCAAACCATGCCCACCTGGGGTTCATGAAGGTCATTTGAAGAAAGTAATGGTGATTGAGCCTGAGTAACGGAGCAGAGGTTTACAAAGAATAGCTTTAAATAACCCGAATGCCAAGGGTTCTCCAGAGGGATCTCCCAGCAATCTTCTTACATCATTAATATTAATACTCCACTATAAAGTCATTGTTTCTTGGATGTATTCCTAATATACAAAAGCTATTTACTCTCAACACAGATGACTTTACTTGTATTTCACCAACAGCAATATAACTATAACTACTAAATCCAGGGTAGGTACACATTTTTAAGTTATAAATGAGATCATAGTACTTGCAGGGTATCTTTTTGAACAGAGTGGCCCATTGATGGAGGAAGTTTGTCTCATGATACTTGCAGGGAGCTTAGTGAGTTCCTTTGGATTTCTAAGGGATGTATCTTCTGTAATATTATTTTTCCCTTTGGGCGGACAACTTTTTTAAAAAAAGAAATAAGGAACAATAGTAACCAAAGTTCTAGAAACCAATTTAACCAAGAAATGGAATTTTTACTTTATAACAAAGGTCAAGTAAAAAGGAAATCTGGCCTGCAGGGCTCTGAGTATTCTACAAAAATATTCACAAGCAGCCACCCAAGGCCTGGGTGGAGGCCTTCCACCGCCTCAGCTCAAAAACACTCTTCTGGACTCCTGAAGCCCAGCATGTTCCGTCACGTGGTTTCCAGTTTCCAGTCTCTCCCTCCTCAACGGCTGGGCAAAAAAAGCCATTGACTCCCCTGAGTTTGTTGAATTGGTTATTCCTTCCTAAGTGAAGGGATTTGGGGTATGAATGGCCCCTTCTTTTGCCTGTCACATTTGGAAGGCTTGAAAATAGGAGCCCTTTCCAGAACAAAATGATTCCCATTAGGACTGGAAGCCCTAAAGTTGCAAGTGATGCTGAAAACCAATCTTTACTCTTCCTTTAGGGGACCAGGTTCAGATACTATGAATATTTATAGTGACTACTGAGGAAATTGAGGACAAACAAGAACAGCATCATTAAAACCAACATTCCCTGCCTCCTACAGTGTAACCTGGGTGTGTACCGGTGAGAGACTCTGTTCAAAGGAGAACCTCCTCGCCTATCTGACTGTTGATCCTGCTTAAAATGAGTCAGAGCCCCAAGAGGGGATGGAGAGCTGCCACACGAAGAACTGGGGATTTCCAAACATCATCCATGTGGCAAGAATGGAACGGATGTTTTAAAAATTCTTGAAACACAAATGAATCCAGCCCAGCAAAGGAAGCCAAGAGTTCCCTGACTCCCAGACACATCACCAGCCCTGGGGAGGCTGAGGTTTCCCTTCCGCAAAAGCTCCCATACAATGAGGCATCTGTTTGTTTCTAGAGGATGTCGTGGCAACATAATTTTACACGTCTCAAAATCGCTTCCATTTGGCTCTGTTTATATGTACACCATTAAAGGCTGGATTTTCAATTCAGGTTGTCAATGTGATAACAAGGTGTCTTAAACTTGAATAACAGGTTTTGATATCTGAGCCGCTGTCAATTTTTTCATTCATGGAACACACAGACTTTCTAATACTTCTTTCAACAGCAACTGAGAAAGAGCAACTTCGTTGGAACTAGCAACTTCCTGAGTTATCTATTTACCAAACTGGATGATATGCCCTTTGAGGTCTAAATGTTAGCATATGCTCCTTTTAAAAATTAAGAAGTAACATTTTCCTCATCAGAATTCTCCCCTTCAGTTTCAGGTACTGAGATATCTTCACATTTGAATATGCAGTTAAGTCAGATCTGAAAGAATTCTATAGCAGTTCATTGCCAAGGGTCAGCAGCAAACGCCTTCTCCCGGTCTCACACAGCTAAGATGTTACCTGGTTCAAGAATATGAAATGAGAAACCCATAGAGACAGACAGACAATAAACAGTTGAATCAAGCATGTAATCCTTGACCATGTAAGCAAGCAATAAATCAAGCATGTAACTCCTCCAACGTGAAGACTGCATCCTGTGTGCCTTCGTGTTCTGGAGGTTCAGCAAACTGCCTGGCCCAGAGAGGGGTCCCCATCAATACTTGCGGGATATATGGATGAATGAAGGAGTAAGTCAAAGAAGTTATCAAGGCTAGACATCCTTGATCAGTTTCATACTAACTAATGACTCTTTAATTTTCTTACTCATGTCATTAACATTGAAAAGTGTCAAATCAGAATGGCCCTGTGGCCTTTTGCACGGGTCCTAGGGCAGATTTAGGACACCAGCTCTACCACGAGCTGCCTGTGTAATGTCGAGTGAGTACCTCCACTGAGTTTCATCATCTGTAAAATGGCAATAACAAGTGCACTGATTGATTCATAGGGTTTTTTTTTTAATGGATTAAATGAAATAAAGAACAAAGTACTTAGCACGCGACCTGGCCAAAAGAAGCACTCCATACCTGTGACCTGTAACTGCCAGTACTGTATCAAACAAATAGAACTCAAGTGAGAAGTTGGATTTATTACTTCAAATTACTGTAATACTATTTATAAAAGAATGATTAAAGTGGATGGAAGTTTAGTGCATAAACTCAGAAATGGGGAACTGTTCTTTGGTCACTAATGAACAGAGTACCCAGAGGAGGCCCGGGTGGTTTCCCTTCCCCAAAGACTGCTGGGCAGAGCACACTGTCCTGCAGGATCCGGGTGTCCAGCCTTTTGGTGTCTCTGGGCCACACTGGATGAAGAGGAATCGTCTTGGGCCACACCTTGGGCCAAATGCTAATGAAAACTGATGAGCAAAAAAAAAAGGTTTTCAGTGAACTTATGATTTTGTGTTGGGCTTCCTTCATTGCCATCCTAGACAGCATGCAGCCCATGGGCCACGGGTTGGACACCCCTGCTACGTGCTCAGAAAATGTTCCAATATCTGTATTATAGGGGTGCCAGAAGGAGAAGAACAACAACAAGAAATTGAAAACTTATTTGAACAAATAATGAAGGAAAACATCCCCAATATGGCAAAGGAAATAGACTTCTGGGAAGTCCAGGAAGCCCAGAGAGTCCCAAAGAAGTTGGACCCTAAAAGGAACACACACAGGTACATCATCATTAAGTTACCCAAGATTAAAGATAAGGACAGAATATTAAAAGTAGCAAGAGAAAAGGAGATAGTTACCTCCAAAGGAGTTCCCATAAGGCTATCAGCTGATTTCTCAAAAGAAACCCTGCAGACAAGAAGGGGCTGGAAAGAAGTATTCGAAGTCATGAAAGACAAGAACCTACATCCAAGACTGCTCTATCCAGCAAAGCTTTCATTTGGAATGGAAGGGCAGATAAAGTGCTTCCCAGATAAGGTCAAATTAAAGGAGTTCATCATCACCAAGCCATTGTTATATGAAATGTTAAAGGGACTTATCTAAGAAAGAGAAGATGAAAAATATAAACAATAAAATGACAACAAACTCACAACTATCAACAAATGAACCTAAAGGGAAAGAAAAACAATGAAAACAAAAACTAGGCAAACAAGTAGAACAGGAACAGAATCAGAGAAATGGACATCACATGGAGGGATTTCGGTGGGGAGGGGGAAGGGAGGAATAGGGGAAAAAAGGTACAGGGAAGAAGAAGCATAATTAGTAGGCATAAAATAGATGGGGAGAGATAAAAATGTATAGGAAACAGAGAACTCAAAGAACTTAAAAG
>PVKM010050416.1:0-10714 GCA_004027735.1 Carollia perspicillata
CCCCCCCCCCCCCCCGCGGTCGCCCCAGGCAGGCGGCCCCGCTCACGGTTCGGCGAGGGCTGCGGTGGGGGCTCAACGAGCGCGGGGGCTGCGCTGCCTCCCGGCCCTCTGTCCCCGTCTCCTGTCCCCAAGGCCCGCAGATGGGGTCTGCTCGGCTGGTCGGTCCCCGTCTCGGAACGGGACGTGGGCAGTGGCCCCGCGGGTCAGTCCTGCTGCCGCCCGCGGGGCCCTCCGGGCCGCTGCCCGCTCGGACGCGGGGTGCGCCGAGGCCGGGCCGGACCCGGCTTGTTGTGAGTTTCTTCTCTGACAGAAATGGCGTCATTGTCGGAGACGGGAAACTCCGTCGGGTCCCGACAATGGGGACGCTAAGCTGCCGAGCTGTGTGGGTGGCGGGGTGTGCTGGGTGGCGAGGCCAGAGCGAGCCCTGCAAAGGCGTCTCGCGGGTTCGACGGTCTGTCTTGGCTTCTCCGCCTCCGCCGGTGCAGCGGGTGCCTGTAGCGTTGACGGGGTGTCTTTTGTTTCTCCTCCAGGTGCAGGTGAATCTGGTGTTTTCGAGGGCATCGCGGTCCCGGAATCATCATGAAGGTAAGATTGTCCACGGAAAACGAACCTCTGGGGTTGTAAGGTTCAGAAGTGGGGGCTGTTGTATCGAGGTCGTGTGTGGGGGCTCCGAGTGTCGTGCTTGGCGCTGGGTGCTGAGTCTTCCCCGGGAGACGAGGGGTCAGTGGTGTGAGTTGCGCTGTGAGTTGGAGCCGGTTTCAGGGTATCGCACTGAGGATGGTTGTCCCATATAGAACGTCTCTTTTTGCCGGAAATAACTACGTTAGAGTGTTTGGAAAGGTAAAACAGAAAAAGCAGGTCAAGTAATTTGACTCGAGAACCTGAACTGTATTGTGGTTCTATCGGTTACACTAATGAAAGAAAATCTCATTTATTGTGTTTAACAGTACTGTGAATTTCTAGCAGAAGACCTATTTGATTAGCCACGAAAATAGTCTTGATTGAAAGATTTTTCAAGAGAATTTTTCTCACTTTTGCACAATTCAGAGATAGCAGTTGTTCCTTGTATTTCCAGGATTATTTGGTTTATTTTTCTTTGTTGATCTATTGGGTCTGGGAATTGTCAGATGCAGTAATGCATTGTGATAAAACTGATGGCCAGGTTCCTATTAAGTGTAAACATGTTAACTGAATGGAAGATATTGTCCAAAAAGTACAATTTGCTTACTTGGTGGAAGAAATTACAGCAATAAAAGTAAGTACAGGCTGTTTTTTCACTTGAGAGAGTATGTAAATGAATGCTGTCATTTTTAAAGGCACCTTAGAATAAAAGCCTTAGAGACCTTAAATGACTAGATTCAACTGGTGGAACTTAAGAGGCCTGCAGGTATTTTTCATCCATCCCAAATTCAGAAGTGCTTGAAAAAGGTAGAGTGTGTTCACAAGTAGAGAAGTGCAACAGATAGTATGTTAAAAGTAAATGTCATCTACTTTTGACAGTTCCTTTGAACAATTTTTAAACAAATTTACTTTGCTCTCCAGATTCAAGACTGCTTTTATAGTACTGCATCCAAATAAAAATTTGTAATGTTTGTGTTTAGGAAAGAAAGTAAAAGCTATGGCTACTTAAATATTCATCAACTACACAAAATAATTAAGTTCAGTCCAGTTACTTTTTAGGTTTTTTAGTTTTGACTCTGGGATGCTCTAAAGTACCTAAAATGTTTGTATCTGCTGAATTCTTATCTCATCTTCCTGTAAATGAAAAACCAATCAGTAATGTTTCCGAATGAGTCCTTTTTTGTTAATTGCAGATGAAACTAACTCCTGTGACCTGTGTAAAACAGTGATGAGTGAGTTTATTAGAAAAAACATATGCCTTGCTGCTGGACAATAATTTAAGAGAAGTGTTGGGTTGAATAATGTGTAATAGGTTCAGAAGCTTGAATAATGCAGGATTTCACTGGAATGAATGTGGTAATCTCACAATTCCCAATGTAGTACCTGTTAATGTTTGGTTAAGAGAAATGTAGTAAGTTGAAGGTCTTTTAGATTTAATTTTTTTTCCTTCCTTTCCTTTCTTTCATTTCCTTTTTCTCCTTTTTTCAACTTGTCTTCAAAAAGTGAAAGTACATTGGAAACTTTAACCTTAAAAGTTTCATAGTGAGTGTTATGCAAATGCAAATTTTTGGGTGTCCTTTTAGAACTACTAACTTACAAATGTTCAGCATTCCATTGTTGCTGCTTATAAAAAGAGGTATTAGTGTTAAAAGAAGTTATTAAAATAAACTTCTAATTTTATACAAGGAAAACTTTCTGTTATATAGTAGGTCTTCTCTTAGAGAACCTGCTACTTAGGAATCAGTAGTACTAAAAGGGTTAGCTTATTTTCTACAACTTAAACTTCTTGTGTGGTGAACGTTGAGAGGCTGCCGATGATTGGTGTTTTGCTTTAACAAAATTGCAACTCAAAAAGTGTTTAGGATTGATTACTTTGGGCTTAAATTTTCTTTTTTCATGTTCCCAATTTCTATAATGATAACAGAGCTATAAAGGTAAATCCCTTTTGCCATTTATTAGATATTAGAATATGCCATTTATTAGAGCTTACTAAACATTTATACTTTGAAGTTTGTTATGCCCTATTAGTCACAAAATTTCTTACAAATTTTTATTTATTGATTTTAGAAGGAGTTAAAGGGAGGGGGAGAGAGAGAGAGAGAAATATTGATTTGTTGTTCTACTTATCTATGCATTCATTGTTTGATTCTTGTGTGTACCCTGATGGGGGACCGAACCCTAAACCTTGGCCTATGGGGACAACACTCTAAATGACGGAGCTACCCGACCAAGGGCCTGATATTTTTTAGAATTTTATTAAGTGACAGTGTGTTCACATAATTGAAAAAGTTTTTAGTAATGTTCTTTTTGTTGTTGCTTTAAATCTTGAAATAAATAAAAATGTATATGTCATTTTAAGTATTACATGTATTAGAAGCACTTTTCCTCTGGTACTGCCTTCAGGAATTTATTTAAATAATTAAAGCCTCTTCACTGATTGGTAAACACTACCTTGTGATAATATTTTTTAAAACGATTTTATTTATTTTTGGGGAGAGGGGAAGGGAGGGAGAAAGAGGGAGAGAATCATTGATCCATTGCTTCTCATACACACCCTGATTAAGGACAAACCTGCAACCCATCCACGTGCCCTGACTGGGGAATTGGACCATGACCTTTCACTTTGCTGAGTGATGCCTAACTGACTGGCCTATGCTGGTCAGGGCTATCATCTGATATTTTTGTCCAGTGTGTTTTTGAGAAATCTGACTAACCCAGTAACAGTTTTGTGTTTTAACATAGGTGTTATATTGAATTTATTTTTCATACTTTTTGTTTGAACATTTTATTTATTTTTAGAGGGAAAGGGAGGGAGCGAGAGAAACATCAATGTGTGGTTGTCTCTCATGTGTCCCCTACTGGGGACCTAGCCCACAACCCAGGCATGTGCTGTGACTGGGAATAGAACCTGCTACCCTTTGGTTTGCAGGCGGGCACTCAATCCACTGAGCCACATCAGCCAGGGCTGTTTTTCATAATTTTGATAGACCTTTCAATGTCAGTGATAGCACATTATCAGGAAATGATAGATATTAAAGCTACTAAATGGTTCCAAGATTTTAATCATGTCAGGTTCATTTTCTACCTTTTTCCTGCATCTATATTATTTATACTACTTTGCAGGAGAATTTCAAGTGAAATTGGGTGGATAGGCTAGACATTTCAGACTCTTTAGGGGGGTAAGTGATATAAATAGTTATACTTTGAATCTGGGAGATGGGTTTTTCACATGTATCATTCTCTCTTCAGTAATTGCTGGCTTAGGTCATATACAAATAATGGGCTGATTACAAATGCCTGTTTAAATGCCCTTGCTTGTGTGCATGTTCTTACTTCCTCTTCTCCTTACCCGCTTTTCTCTGGCTCCCCCTTTCCTTTCTTCCTTTCCTTCCTCCTTTTTCTTTCCCCCCCTCCCCGCTTTCAAAAATCATTCATTTAACAACTCCTACTGTGTGTCATTCAGTGTGGTGGAATGAAGGTGAATAGCAATCAGACCTGCTCTCAGTGAGCTCACAGTTTAGCAGAGGACGGAGAAAACAAACAAAGTGCATACTGCATTATAAGAGCATTGATTCAACACAGCATGGTAATTATAAGTGCTGGGGGAGAACAGAAGAGGATGTCTAACTCAGAGAGCCATGGAAAGTCCTCTGGTGGGATTGACATCCAAGCTGAGAGTTAAAGATTTCACTAGGCAAAGAATGGTAAAAAGGAGTGTTTCAGACTTAGGAAACAACATTGGAAAACAATGAAAAAAAGCAAGGTAATGTGTTTGGAAACTGTTACCAAGTGGTTCACTTTCGATGAATGATCCTAAAGCATGATGTGTTTGAGGTGGCAGTGGGAGGGCAGGAGATGATGCTGAGTTAAGGAGTTGAAAGTTTTCTTGAGAGTTACATGCAACCACTGAAAGTTTTTGAGAAGGGGTAAAGATATTGGGTTTATGTGAATGCATCAAAAGGGCCTGACCAGTGTGGCTCAGTCCATTGGACTTTGTCCTGCGGGTTGGTTCCCAGTTAGGGCACATTCCTAGGCTACAGGTTTGGTCCAAGTCCCTGGTTGAGATGAGTCAGGGAGGCAACTGATCCAACTGATCAATGTTTCTCTCTCACGTTGATGTTTCTCCCTCCATAAACAAACAAACAAATAAATAATTTAAAAAATATAAAGGGGTATCTTAGTGGATGGTCTGGAGATGCCAAGTGAGGACCCCAAGAAAGAAGTGAATAAGGACCTCAGCTATTGCATAGACAGTAGAGCAGAAGGGGCAGACCTAAGATGTCTAGGAAGTGGAACAAAGGACCTAGTAGCTCACCCTGGGGTAGGAGGACGATGGAGGTTCCTTGGGGCATGAGATGGATGTTACTATTGTTTGAAACCTGTTGTTATTTGAGTAATAGCGAGTAAAGATGAATGGGGTTTTGAGTATTTAAAGGACCTGTAATAAGAGATCTGCATTTAAGTGGCTCTGCTTATTAAGATGTACGATTAAGAGAGCAGGTAGGATGGAGAGAAGTCAGAGGCTTGGTTACCCACACTGTGAATGTTAACTTCTTAGTTAATATTTAACTAAAATATTCAAAGGGATTTAGATCCATAATATGACAAATATGTATCCTATACATTTGTGGTGTTTTTGATGAAAGGCAATTTTGTAAAACACTGACTTGTTTTCTGTCCAAATTGTTAAGTCTTTGCTTATTGTAATTTTAAAAAGTATGGTAGTGAGTACATATTTCTCTGAAGAATATGTTTTTGCTAACTTAGCCTATAAAATCAGTCATCGAAGAGATATTGTATACCTTCCTTGTATCAAACATGATTCTAGGTATTGAGGATACATCAGTGAACAAAACAAGAGTTCTTACCCTGAGAGTTTACTTTTTATTAGGGTAGACAGACACCAAGCCAAAAAAAAAAGTAGTAATTGCTATGGAGAGAAATAAAGCAGATTCAGGCTAAGAGGTTAGAGTGACAAGAGGGTGTTACTTTAGATTAGATGTAATGAAGGGCCTGTTTGAGGAGATGACATTAAAGCATCATGTGAAACAAATGAGGTAGTGAACCATTCATTTATCTGGGGGAAGAGCACTGTAGCCAAAAAGTACAAGTGCAAAGACCCTGTAGTTCGGCCTCTTTGACCTTGGCATATTTAAGGAGCAGGAAGAAAGCCTTTTACGGCAGGAATGGTAGGAGATGAGGCTAAAGAGGTCACAGGGCCAGTACATTGTAGGGCCTTGTAGACCATGGTAAGGACTTTAAGGTAAAATCAGAGTGTGCGAGGAAGTCATTGAAGGGTTTGAGCAAGAGAGTGCAGTGGTCTGATACATTTTCAGAAAGACAGTAACTACTGTGTAGGGAATGAACTGCAGGGAGCAATCATAGAAGTAGATGTGGCTACCAAGTTAGTTCCAGCAGGAGAGGTGATGGAGAGGTGGCGGACCATGGCGAAAGATGGCTATGTTGAAGATAGGATTTGAATGGATGGGCTATGAAGGGAAAGTTCTGCTTGCTGCTACTTACAGATGTCAACCTCCTACCCTCTTTAAATTTTTTTTTTTTTTTTTTTTTTTTTGCTGTGATTGGTTGGTAGATGGGATTCTTAGAACTGAGTACTGCCAGGCAGATATTCCCAGTTCTTAGCATTCCCTTATTAGTGAGCAGTGAACATTCAGACGAACATTTTATTTGGTTGTGTTTTTGAATTTTAGAATATGAGATAAAATTCACTTTTTTGAAGTATGCAATTCAGTACTTTGTGTTTTCACAAAATTGTGCATCCATCACTATTTTCCAACTCTAGAACACTTTCATCTGCCCAGAAGAACTCCTGTACTTATTAGCAGAGCAGTAACTCCCTTTTCTCCCTTCCTTTCCCCTGACCTTCCCCTGGCAATCTCTAACCTACTTTCTGTCGCTGAGGGTTTGCCTGTTCTGGACATTTTCTACCAATGGAATCATACAATGTGTGGCCTTGTGTGTCTGACTCCTTTCACTTGCTTATATTTTCAAGGGTCATTCATTTTGTAGTATATGTCAATTCGTTATTCCTTTTTATTGCTGAACAATATTACATCTTAATTTTTTAAAGCATATTTTTTATTTATTTTTAGAGAGAGGGGAAGGGAGGGAGAGAAACATCACTGTGTGGTTGCCTCTCACCCGCCTCCTTCTGGGGGACCTGGCCTACAACCCAGGCATGTTCCCTGACTGGGATTCGAACCAGTGATCCTTTGGCTCACAGGCCTGACAGGCCAGCACTCAATCCACTGAGCCACATCAGCCAGGGTAATATTTCATTTTGTTGATATACCACATTTCCTTAGTCTATTTATTAGTTCTTGGGCATGCGGATTATTTCTACTTTGCAAAATTTTTTAAAAATATTTTATTTATTTATTTTTAGAGAGGGGAAGGGTGGGAGAGGAGAGGGAGAGAAACATCATTGTTTGGTTGCCTCTTATGTGTTCCCTACTGGGGACCTGGCCTGCAACCCGGCCATGTGACCTAGACTAGGAATTGAACCAGTGACCCTTTGGTTTGCAGGCAGGCACTCAATCCACTGAGCCACACTAGCCAGGGCTATTTCTACTTTTTGACTGTGAATAATGCGGCTCTGAACATTTGTATATAAGCTTTCGTTTGAACATATATTTTTAAAAAAATTGGGTCCTAGGAGTGGACCTTTCCATTTTTAGGGTAGTAACACTACCTGCGGTAACCCTGTTGAGAGCTCAGGGTTTAGCTTCAGATGTTTTGTGTCATTGTGGTAAGTGGCCACCAAGGAGTTGGACATTTAAAAAATTCATTCAACATTTATTATTATTATTACTTCTTATCTAAGGATATATTTATTTATTGGAGAGAGAGAGGGGAGCGGGTAGAGAGAGAGAGAAACATTGATCAGTTGCCTCCCATACATTCCCTGACTGGGGATTGAACCTGCAACCTAGATATGTGACCTGATGGGGATTGAACCCTCAGCCTTTTGGTGTATCGGACGACACTTCAGTCAACCAAGCTACCCGGCCAGGACCATTTAACATTTATTGAACACTTACAGGCTAGTCTCTGTACTAGCCATTTAGGACATAAAAGTGAACAAAACATGTAGACAGTTCTGGCTCTGTGAATCTTACATTTTAAGGTAGGGGGAGAGTGAGCAGACAAATAAGAATAAACATAAATAAATTATCTAGTTTGTTAGGTGATAAGTAGTATGGAAATAAGATGGGAGCTGGGTAAGGAGGATAGGGCATATGGGGATTGAGGCAGGTTGCAGTGTTAAATAAGCTGGTCAGGTAGGCTTTATTGAGAAGACTTGATGGGAGTATGTGAGGGAGTCGGTCATGTGGTCTCAAAGGCAGCTCAGTGAATTGCACAGAAGCCAGGGTGGTTGGAGTGGAGTTGGGAAGGGCCTGGGAGGGACTGGGGTCAGACAGGTAAAGAGATGCAAGTTGGGGGTAGAATAGATCAGTTCAGATCACCTAGGATCTTGAAGGCCTTTGTAAGGATTTTTTATTTCATTGTGATAGAAAATAGGGGGCAACTGGAGGCTTCGAATAGAAGAGTAATGTGGCCTCATTACAGACTAGCAAGTTGTTATAGTTTTAAGGGCTCACTGACTGCTGTGTTGGAAACCAGCTATAGGCAAGTTGAAGGCAGAAGCTGACCATGGAGGAAGCTACTTTAATAATGGATGATGGTGGTGGTGAGGGAAGGAGACTTGGGGTGGTGAATACAGAATACAGTATACAGACGATGCATTATGGAATTTTATACCTGAAACCTATGTAATTTTATTAATTAGTATCACCCCAATTTAAGGAAAAAAGAAAAAGGCTAGTCCTGGCTGGATGCCGGGTGGCTCAGTTGGTTAGAACCTTCTTTTGTACAACAAAAGGTTGCAGGTTCGATAACCAGTCAGGGCACATACAGGAGGCAACTGATCAATGTTTCTCTCACATGGATATTTCTCTCTTTCTCCCTCCTCACTGCCCCACCCCTTCTTCTCTCTAAAATCATCAGGCATGTCCTCTGGTGAGGATTAAAAAAAAAAAAAAAGATGGTGGTGTATGAGGTGTGCGAGTGAGGGAAGTAAGGAACAGTCAAGTTCGAGGTGTCTTTCGAAGGTAGGGCCAACAGGCATTCCTGCCAGATTGAAGGTAGGGGGAAGAGAAAGAGTGAAGGACACCCAAGATTTTCTTGCTGGATAACTGGAAAATGAATGAAGTTAGGATTGTGTAATTTTTGGAAATAAGCATTTATATTTTGTATTTGTCAAAAATGCTAACTGTTGCATTGCCCTGTGAAGTGTGGCTGTAAACAAATTATGGATATGCCGTATTTTTTAGTAACAGACATTTAAAAGAATTGAAAACTTTTATTCTTTTTTAAAGTATATTTTATTGATTATGCTGTTATAGTGGATGAACTAACTGGAAAAGGGGTGAGTGCCGAGCAACCCTCCAGCAGCCAGGCAGTGGCATTGTCTCCTATCTGACCCCTCCCCAACATGCAGAGCCACAAAGCAGTGAGGTGGGTTGTCCTGCCCTGGTGAATATCTAAGGCCCACCACATTCATCTTAACAAGTGCACTAAGAAAGGGAGTCAGAGCAGCTCCACCTAATACACAGAAACAAACACAGTGTGGCTGCTAAATTGAGGAGACAAATATAGCCCAAATGAAAGAACACATCAAAACTCCAGAAAAAGAACTAAGCGAAACAGAGACAGTGAACCTAGCAGATGTAGAATTCAAAACACTGGTGGTAAGGATGCTTAAAGATCTTACTGAGTATGGCAGACGTGTAAGGGAAGAAATGAAGGCTACACTAAGTGAAATAAAAATCCACAGGGAACCAGCAGTGGAGGGGATGAAGCTGGGGTTCAAATCAATGATTTAGAACATAAGGAAGAAATAAACAATCAGTACAGAATGAAGAAACAAGAATTCAAAAAAACAAGGAGAGAATAAGATGACTCTGGGACATCTCACAGCATGCCCACATCCAAATCATAGGGATGCCAGGCAGAGAAGAGAAAAAGCAAGAAGTTGAAAACTTATTTGAAAAAATAATGAAAGGAAACTTCCCTGATTTGGCAAAGGAAATAAACACGTGAGTTCAGGAAGCACAGACAGTCCCAAACAAGTTGGATCCTAAGGGGGCAATACCAAGACACATCATGATTAAAATAGCAAAGGTTAAAGATAAAGAGAGAATCTTAAAAGCAGCAAGAGAAAAGTGAAGTTACCTACAAAGGAGCTCCCATAAGACAGTCAGCTGATTTCTCAAAAGAAACCTTACAGGCAACAAGGGACCGGCAGGAAGTATTCAAAGTGATGAAAAGCGAGGACCTACAACCAAGATTACTCTATCCAGCAAAGCTGTCATTTATTTTTTATTTTTAAGTATGTTTTATTGATTATGCTATTACAGTTTTCCCAATTTTCCCCCCTTTGTCACCCCTCTGCCTCCCCAACCCTCCGGCATTCTCCACCACTTGGTTCATGTCCACGGGTTGTACATATAAGTTCTTTGAGTCCTCTGTTTCCTGTAGCATTTTTTATCTCTCCCTGTCTATTTTATGCCTCCTAATTATTCTTCCCTGTACCTTTTCCACCCATTCCTCCCTATTCCTCCCTTCTCCCTCTCCACTGAAATCCCTCTGTGTGATGTCCATTTCTCTGATTCTCTTTGTGTTCTGGTTGTTTGCTTAGTTTTTGTTGTTTTTCTTTTAGGTTTATTTGTTGATAGTTGTGAGTTTGTTGTGATTTTACTGTTCATATTTTTTATCTTCTTTTTCTTAGATAAGTCCCTTTAACATTTCATATAATAAGAGCTTGGTGATGATGAACTCCTTGAACTTGACCTTATCTGGGAAGCACTTTGTCTGCCCTTCCATTCTAAATGAAAGCTTTGCTGGATAGAGCAATCTTGGATGAAGGTCCTTGCCCTTCATGACTTGGAATACTTTTTTCCAGCCCCTTCTTGCCTGCAAGATTTCTTTTGAGAAATCAGCTGATATCCTAATGGACACTCCTTTGTAGGGAACTTTATCCTTTCCCCTTGCTTCTTTTAGGATTTTCTCT
>PVKM010050417.1:0-10719 GCA_004027735.1 Carollia perspicillata
TGCTCTGATAAGGGAGGGAGTTGGTGATCTAACTTTCCTCCCTGTATCCTGAGGTAGGCGCTGGGCTACAGCAGCCCTGGTCCCCGCACAGATCCCAGGGACCTTACCATCACAGCATAGTCTCGTCACCTTCTGTTTTTCAATGTCCTCTGCAATGTTTGGCCCCCAGATTTCATATAAGCTGGGATTCACTCTGTTCCTCAGATGATTGGCTAGGTATTCCAGCTGAGCACAGGGAGAACTGGGCTCCGCTTCCACCTACCTCGCCACCGTCTTCTCAATCCTGATGATAGACTTTTGACAGACCCTGAGACAGGACCCACCTAGCCATTCTTGGTCTCCTGCCTTACAGAAACTAAGATCATAAATGTGTGCTGTTTTAAGATGATAAGGTTGCGACAATTTATCATATTGCAGTTTATAACTAATGCATGGATAAAACCAGTTAATGAACAGAAAAAAATGAAATTGGTTTGTAAACTATAGAGTTTCATTTAAAATTTTAAAAGTGCTTCTCTAAATGAGACCCAACTGTACATATATGTCTAAAAACACAGGTATATGGAGGGCTACATACTAAATATAATAATTGTTGTTTTGGAGGGGAGGGGACTAGTGAAGGATAAGACATTTAATGAAAAGTATGCCCACTTTTTTCTAACATTGTGAAACTTTCAAATTATACATATTATTATACAACTCATATTAAGAAGAAAACAATAGAGGAGACCTTTTCTGAAATTTTCTTGGAGGCTCAGAATTTTTCTAAACTTTATCATAGGATTTGTGTTGATCATAAAAAAGATTAGGAGAGAAAATGGAACATTCAATATAAAATGATACAACCATGTTGGAAAAGTGTCATCTTTTTTAAATGAAGTTAAACATATATTTACTGTACAACAGTCCTGTTCTAAGGCATTTTATCCAAAAGAAATGAAAACTATTTCTACACACAAGAAAACCACTCACACAAAACCTCATGAACATACTAAAAACCTGAATTACATATTTATAGGGGTGAATTTTATGGTATGTGAATTAGTTCTCTAATTTTTTTAAAACCTGTGTACAAATGTTTATAGAAGCTTTATTTTAAATAGCTAAAAACTAGAATCAGCTCATATCACTGGTAAATGAAGAAACAAACTGGTACAGACATACAATTAAATACTACTCAGCAGTAAAAAAGAGTGATCTACAAATACACACAACATGGATGGTTCTTGAAGGCATTTTGCAAGTGAAAGAAGACTGTAAGACTCAGAAAGACTATATGCAATGTAATGCTATTTATGTGAATTTCTGGGGAAAACACTATAAGGTTAGAAAACAAATCAATGATTGTGAAGGAGCAGTGGAAATGCTGGCTAAAAAAAGTCGTGAGAGAACTTTGACATGGGGTGGTGGTGGTACAACTGAAAAGGTTGAACTTCAAGTAAATTTACTTCAATAAGCCTGATTTTTAAATGGTTAAAACACAGTTGTTTTTGGATTGGTTTGGTTTAGTTTTGAGATTTACCATAAGCCTATTGGCTTTAGATTCTAAGTTATGTAAAAGCTTCTGTTCTAAATGAATATAAAAAGTTCCTTTTATTTTTGATAATATTTAATTGTACTGGAGACACAATTAAGTATTAGATTAATCTGAAAATATTATATTATTTTGGAATTATCTGATAAAGACATTAAGTACTGAAAATCAAAGAACAGAAAGAGTCATAGCATCAAAGTTTGGTATGAGAAGATTAATACCTTTTTTTTTTAACTCCCTAAAGGTGAGGAAGAAAATGGTTCCCGTTCTTCTGGATGGGCATCCTATCTACATAGTTGGTCTGGACTTCGATAAATTGATGGAAAGAACATTATTTATTAATCAAATAGAACCCATTTGGCAAAAAGGGTTCATATATATTGCTGTTATTCTTTCATCAAAAAGTGTATAATAATCCATATCTATATGTATTTGTACATACATATGTCACATATACCAGGGTGGAAAAAAGTAGATTTACAATTGTCATACAAATAAATAATAGAAGAGTAAATTCTGTGTTTAGCATACTCACAACTGTAAGCCTATTTTTGTCCACCCCTGTGTTTAAAAAGTCTCAGCTTGAAGTAAAAATACAATAGCCTCCACTGTTGATTCCAGTCCACAGACCTTGACTGAGTCCCACACGTGCTGCCAGGTGAAAAACCAAGAGTGAGCACTTCTTTCTCTGGAACCTCAGGCCCTGCCTGTTTCTGGGCAGTACTGTGAATTTTGACATTAGACTAAATTTTGGTGCTGTTATCAACTGGAATTTAGGCTTTTAAAATAATGTTGCAAAAATATTTATGGCAAAGTCAGACTTGCAGATTTTTTTTAGTTGTAAATTGTTAAAAATAAATTTGTTACTTAGAACATGAAGGAAAATGTTTTATTGGTAAAGTTGGCATGTTTACTAAGGGACTATAAGGTAAAATATAAGGTACAATTAATTATGAGAACAAGTTAAAATACAATTTATGTAGTTATTTATTTCTAAATGAACTGGTTTTTTCCCTCTAAAGTAAGTTATCTCAAAACTCATTGCATTGTTAGAGTCCTGTTACTGGCTGGTGTGACACCTTGAGCTGATTTCCTGGTGTCTCCCTTAACTCTTGTTATGGTTCAAATACTTCTAAGCCATGAGTATATTTTGAGAATTTTCTCCATCTCCTTAAATAAAAATTTATCAGAACAGTGACTGTATTACTCAGCATTTTATCTAACTGTGACACTGTGGTCCCCATGTTTCAGCAGATAATGTCATTCTGTAAGTTTTTCACTAGAAGGGATTTTAGAGAGACACCTTAGAGATCAATGCTACATTTCAGCAGTTCTTGTGAATAACTCTAGATAGTGGTATGACTTGCCTTCAATGCCTCTGAATATATATTATTGACTACACCAAAATTGTGTCTTAAATCATGGAGTTGAGAATTATGTTTTTAATATTTATTTGTTGAAGTACCACATAGTATGTTCTGTGAAGGTCTCTCTTAGGCTTTCCCATTTATATTCTAATTTTTGGTCTCAGCTGGTGAATTAACTGTACTATGGTTACCCAGAACATCAGCTACCAATTTAATTTAACTGACATTTGATGCTGACGTGTTGAGTTTATTCTTTAAAAAATATCTCATATATCTGTCCTCCCCCCTCTTTTAGAAGAGCAGACCTAACTAGTGAATGTATTAAAGAAAATGCATCTGTTTCAAAGCTGACTTCAAAAGTATAATATTTTACTTTATAAATTGTGAATATAAGTATGCCAGCAGCATACAATGAAACTAATAGCATTTAAATCAATTTTACTTTCTCTTTAAGTCTAGGCCTTTTTGAAGTCTATAAACTTATTTTGAAATATAGTTTCTACTTATTAATGTAATGACAAAAATACCTTTCTGCATGACTTTGATTACAAAAGGAATATTCTTTCATGGTTTCAGCAATGAAAGGAAATGTAATGATTATTTTAATATTTCCATTAAATATGTTTACTATATATTATATTTTATGCTTGCTCTTTTTTTTTAGACACTGTGTCTTTGGAGTTTTAAATTAGTTCATGAAGTGGAAGTGTAAAGTCCTTTACTAACATCTTTAGACATTTGGGACCTAGAGTATCAGGTGTTTGAGAGAACAGAGGTTGACCTTTTGGTACATGAGGTGCAGATCACGGCACCTGCCATACCTGACAAGCGCCTTCCACCTTCCACTGCAAGCATTGCTCAGCTTTCCTTTGGGCACCTCAGGTTTCAGCCTCTCCGTGATGTAAAGCATCTCTGGTATACAATGAGCTTTGCATTCCAAACAGTGTAAGTATAAGAGGGAGAATTACATTCCTTTAAACAAACTTTGAAAATTACATCCTTTTAAAGAAGCTTTGTCAGAAGTGTAACCAAACTACATACTGGCAAAGCTAAGGCTTGCTAAAGGCACACAGTGCTTTGTGTTCTTTTAAGCACAATCATTAGTTGATTATGCAGCTGGAAATATGTAGTATTACTGAGTAGTGTGATGTTTTCCATAAAGACACAATTTTGGTATTGGGTGAATGGCACAGCACACAAAAAGGTACTCGTACTGTATAAGGAAGCTATTCTATATTGATTTGGTATCTGAATATCTACTATTGCTTTAAAATAAATGCACAACAAGGAAACCAACCTGATACTTCATAGGTATCTTTGAGCAGATTTTCACCCATGAGTGTTAATCATTTGGTTATTTATGTATAAAAGAAAATCTTTTCTACTTGCATTCAAAATGTAGACTTCCTGGGAAAAATATCAAATTGTGACCTTCAAATTACTATTTAAAATTAGTTTTGTGTGACTAGAACACTGAAATATGGTGAGGAAATACAATTGTTTCAGTCTCCTCTACCCCTGCCTCTCTCTAGGAACTTTTGCCCTACCACCATACAAGTACAGGTAGGCCCAACTGTAATAGGGTCTGGCCAGAAATCACTGGGAGGCTGGAAAGACCCCAGTCGAGGGGCACCCCAATCTGCCGGAGCCAGCCTCTCACCCCTGAGAAGAGAGTTGGCGGAGCACTAGTTTCAAGTGCCAGAGGCCCCCTGAATTGAAATCAGGACCCATGTGACAGCCTTCTTACACCCTGGAGCCAAACTATAAACAACGGCCCTTGGGGTGAGCAAAGGTGCAGGCAGCTGAGTCTCTCATACAGCAGCCTGTGTGAGCTCTGGGGGCTGGACGCCCCTTCCCATGTAAACAGACACTATGCTGGTACATAGCTGGAAACTTCACCCCCTTTCAAAATGATGGAGGGAAAAGGGTCAAAGACAGTGGAGAACTGAATAGCAGACACTGACACACCTTGAACAAAGCCTGACTCCCTCACACTGGGATTGCTGGGTCAAGTCTTTAAAATGCAGGGTGCCAAGAGACACAAGACTTTTTTCCACTTCTTGGCTAGTCTGGTCAGACACACACAGCCTGAATTCCTGAGACCAGCAGGTCCCCAGGAGGCGGTGCCATCTAGGAATGTTCCCCCTGCCCCTCCTTTGCAAAAGGTGGCTGCAGAACTAACAGTGCCACGGGGGAGATTGGAAGGGATTGCGGAAGGTTCTGCCTGGCCAAGCACACAGATGCTGGTGAATGGATGGCCAGAGAAAAACAGCTCTGAAAGAGAGAAACTGGCATTGACTCAGGCAGGTGCATGCAGACTTGTGAGAGGTGCCTGGAGATGAACTGCAGCCAGGAATCTGCATTTCTTAAAGGACCATACTTCGAAAATGGAAAAAGAACAGTAGTTTTGCTAACCAAAAGCTCAGAGGCAGAAAATTTACTGAAGGGACCTGACCTGGCATGACTTGCAAGCAGAGGGCAGCACAGAGGGGAGAATTTAGGTCAAAACTCCTGCGAGACAGCAGCAGGCTCCTCGTGTCTGAGAGGCAGGAGCCGAATGCCTGAGGTTTGCCTTTCACAGACAGGCAAACCCAAGTGCTCACCTGTAGGATTACAGGTTTAAATTAAGGGGAGACGAGGCCCAGCAGTTTCCTGGTGCATAGATTTCCTCAGGGCAGCGAAGAAAAAGAGCCGATAGGGCCCTTCACCAGACACTACATGCTACACAGCAACTTGGCCCAATTTACTAAGCCCAGCAGAGCAGAGCAAATAGAGACAGGTGCACTAAGATGCTATCATCTCTCCTGTAACATTCTGTTTAACATTCACTTCATATCCTTCAAATCTGGTCATAATATGGCACTGGGTTTTATAATATAGTTAGTTTATTTCAAATCTCATATTGCTCTTCCCTTCTCTTATTCCATACTACCTCCTTCCTCCCCCTTCATATTTTTGTTTTAATTTCTATTTTCTTTCTCAGTACAATTTGTTTCTATTCTGCACTATTACTATTGCTCCCCGCCTCCAGCCTCTCAAAGCTGAATCTATTGTGGTAATCATTTCACAATATATGTAAATCAAACCATCATGCTGTATGCCTCAAACTTTTGCAGTGGTGTATGCCAATAATTTCTTATTGAAAAGATATGAAAATAATATAAACATATGCTATCAATTTTGAGCTTTGGAGATGAAATAAACAATTTTTATATTTACAATTTAAATTAAATCTGTAGATATCATGTATCAACAATGATCTCATAGAATTTAAAAGCTTGAATAAGTCTATAACTACAAAAAGTTAAAATGGTGGTTAAAATCTTCCCAACTAGAAAATACAAAGTCCAAATGGATTTAGAGTTGTGGCCCACCAAACTTTCAAGTAACAATTGTGCCAATATTATACAAATTTATTCAAACAAGAAAAAATAGAGCACTCAGGGAGCCTCTCACGGCCTTTGTGCGGCGGGCCTGCGTCACATCCGGCAGTTATAGGCCCTAGGGGTATGGCCACTGCAGTGGACGCTTGGCTTCTGCACACTTCCTCCGTGGCCCTGGGCAGTGCAGTCCGTTGGTGGCTGTTCCTCGCTGGAGCCCGCGTGGGAGCCAGTGGCTTTTTGGGAAGCCAGGGGGCCGGGCGGGAACGCCAAGCCTGGTGGGACAGCTGCATGCCAGCAACCCAGCCACTGAGCATGTCGGCACAGGCGCGTTGCAGCTTGGAAGATAAAATAACGGTCCACTTCCTAAACCGTGATGGTGAAATATTAACAACTAAAGGAAAAGTCGGTGACTCTTCTGCTAGATGTTGTGGTTGAATATAATCTAGATATTGATGGTTTTGGTGATGTGAGGGAACCTTGGCTTGTTCCACCTGTCACCTCATCTTCGAAAAACACATAAATGTGAAATTAGACGCAATCACTGATGAGGAGAATGATATGCTTGATCTGGCATGCGGGCTAACAGACAGGTCCCGGTTGGGCTGCCAAGTCTGTCTGACAAAGTTGATGGACAGAATGACTGTTCAAGTGCCTGATGCCATGGCCAATGCCCAACAGACCATGGACATGTGCGAGAACTTCTAGGATAGAACAAATAGGAATATTTTACAAAATTGTACCTATTTTTATAATTATTACTTAATGTAATTAAATGAGAGCATGGATGAATGGGTTTACTGTTTTGACCAGCTTTACTACTTTAATTCACCTTGTATAACTACTAAATTTTGTAGTTCAAAAGTATGCAATCTTTATTTTGGTTGAATTATAAAAAGGAAATAAAATATCAGAAAATAGTGTGATAAAATGTTACCTATTTTACCTTATATTTGCTTAGCAACTTTAGCAAAATATTTTCACATAAATCCTATGCCTACTTGCCTATAAAGTAGGTTTGAAAAGGTATTATCCCTGTTAGATGTGGGTGAAGGCAGAGATCTAAAATGGCTTGTCTAGGGCCTTACAGTGAACTAGAAAATATGTACTAGAACCCACATCTTGTTACTACAAATTAGATGTTCAGATTAAAACTGGAGGAATTGTGAATATCTTATTTATAGTAGTATTGTAATTAAGTGTGAATGTATATGAAAAAAACTTGCTTCACGAACTGATTAATTTCAAAGACTGCTGTAACCTTATACATAAATACTTCAGAATTTTGATTCAGTGAAAAGTGTAAGTCTGAGCACAGGCAATATAAAAAAAAATTGGAGGAAGAAACAAAAAATTAGATGCCTTTATTCTTTTCTATCAAAGTAGAATGGCCTGTCTTTGTAATATTTTTTAAATAATGCCGATCTATAAATCTCTGCCTGTAACAGAATAAAGAATTTTTGGATTAGGTTTTCTCTGTCTTGAGTTGCACAAGGAAATGAGCAAGCTTCCGCACTGCACAGCCCAAATGGTACTGCCCAGTGTGCAGTGAGCTCAGTAGCACGCACAGTCCCAAGAAAGAGAGGGAATGGTTTGAACACCACAGATGACCAACATGGCAAACATTTGTAACTTTATCTTTACTGCGAGTAAACTGGTAAATGATAATAAAGCAGTATGCAGTATGCTCTTGGAAATACAATAAAATATCAACTAGCTTGGACTAATCGTAGGGAAGGGCAGAACAAATAAATGAAAGAAAAAAGTAAACTATAAGACCCTTGAGTTACCTTCAGGTCCATCCGTGCAGTTTGATCATTTGTACAAATATTTGAGAAGAGTATTTGACCTACAACATTGTATTATGTCCATTGAGGAATACAGAGATGAACAAAATAAGGATACCCTCAGGCACCTCACCTTGAATTAAGAAAAGATAAAATATTTACATGCACAAATATTGGTTGAACTAAGTTGACTGATTTGCCAAATAGAATACTTTAAAACTAATTAATGTGTAAAAAGTGGTTAGGAAGAATTTAAGGTTTCTAATGCTCATTTGACATTTTGTAACTATTGGGTGCCTTCTACGCGGAGAGCACTATACTTTAAAGTACTTATTTTAGTTCTCTTTATTAGCTTCAGTATTCTGCATGTATTCTTCCATGAATTACCTAAACTCTCCTTTCCAGAACTTTAATGATAACATGCAGCCTAAACATTCTAAAATTTGGATACTAATTCCCTCAGTTTTTCAAATTAAGAAAGTTTATATTAAGGAAGTTTAATTGTATTATTTAAATAAAGTCTACCAAACATTAAGTATCTTTTAAAAAAATATTCTTCAACTTATTCTATAAAGCCAGTAGAAAACTGGCCTCTAATACTACCATCCGATAAGATTTAATGAAATAGGAACATTGCGAACCATTTCATCATTATTGTAGCTGCAAAAATTTTAAACAAAGTTTGATTAACAAATCAAATCCAAATATATATAAAAGAAAATAATACATCATGAGCCAGTTTGTTCTGTCCTATGTATGCAAGGACAGTTTAATATTAGAGTATCCATTAAAAAAATGTATTACATTAACAAATAAAGAAGAGGCTTTTGGTAAAATTTAGCATACATTAATATAAACTCAGTAAATTAAAAATGGAAGAAAAATATATTTATTGATCTTAGAAAGGAGGGTTAGAGAGACAGAGAAAAACATCAGTTTGTTGTTTCACCTAGTTATGCATTCATTGGTTGATTCTTCCTCCAACCTTGGTGTATTTGGACAATGCTCTAACCAACTGAGCTACCTGGCCAGAGCCAGGAGAAAAAAAATGTATATGGGAAAAGTGTATATATTAAAAAATGAAGAGCAAGCATCATCCTAAGTGGGTACTATTATAATCATTCATTTTAAAATAAGGAATAGTACCATAATGCTTGCTATACTTCTGTTTAATGTAGCATTGAAAGTCCCAGACAGTGCAAAAACTAAGAGAAAGAAATTAAAAACATAAGGGCTAGAAAAAATAAGTGGTACTTATTATTCTCAGCTGATATGATCTTTGCACTAAAAACAAAAATATCTACAGATAAATTATAAAAATAGGGTGGTTCAATGAGCTTATTGGTTATAAGATTAACATATTTAAAATTCAGTTGTGTTTTCTTTATACTGTTAGCAAACAGCTGGAAAATTTAAAAAGAAAACATTTTAAACCAGAGAATTCCATGTAATTAGACATAAATAAAAATATGCAACATATTTAGAATGCCACAAAACTTTAATATATTTGTGAATGCTTAAATAAATTAAGAAATATACCACATTCATGAGCAAAAACCCTCAATATCAAATTAATTTATAGATTCCCAAATTACTATAGATTCACAGCAATTTCAACCAAAATAAAATAAGATTTTTTTTATGGGACTTGATAAATGATAGCAAAATTTATATGGAAGAGGAAATAACAATAGGACAATTCTAAAGGAGAACATCAAGGATAAGGGATTTGCTTTATCGAATGTAAACAATTATACCAAACCATAATAAAGACGATGCATGGATATCATATGGGTGCCAGGATAGACAAATTGATAATGGATGAAAGTAATGAGCCCAGAATCAGAAAAACATTTATATATAACTTAGGTAATTCACAATATATATAAAATCAACTCTAGAAATGTGGTATATAGTATTCAGTATAACATTATTCAGTCTTAAAAATGAAGTAAATTCTGCCCTGGCTGGTAAAGCTCAATGGATTGAGCATGAGCCTGCGAACCAAACAACTGCAGTTCGATTCCCAGTCAGGGCACATGCCTGGGTTGCAGGCCACAGGCCTGGGTTGCAGGCCAGTTCCCAGCAAGGGACGCACGAGAGGCAACCATACATTGATATTTCTCTCCCTCTCTCCTTCCCTTCCCCTTTAAAAATAAATAAATAAAATCTTTTTAAAAAATGAAGAAAATTCTGACACATGCAACAACATGGATGAAGCTTAGAGATGTTTTACTAAGTAAAATAACACAGTGAAAAATGACAAATATTGTATGATTCTAATATATGAGGTACTTAGGGTAACCAAATTCATAGAGACAGAAAACAGAATGGTAATTCCTAGTGGCTGGGGGAGGATAAGATGGGTAGTACTTGTTTTGGGGGTATGGTTTCAGTTTAAAAAGATGAATGAAGTTCTGGAAATGAATGACGGTGATGATTGCACAGCAATGTAAATATGTTTAATACTAATGAATGCAAAAATATAGATGGTAATTTTTATACTGTGTGCATTTATCACAGCTAAAAATTTGAAAACAGTGTTATAAGACAGTCAGTTGAAGTGCCAGGGGAGTCTCCACCCATTGGCCAAGATGGCAGCAAGGAGAGTTCTTACACTGAGCACACCAAAAGCTAGAGATAAGAAAGGA
>PVKM010050418.1:0-10719 GCA_004027735.1 Carollia perspicillata
CAGCTCCTTCTTGCCTGTAAGGTCTCTTTTGAGAAATCAGTTGATGGTCTGATGGGAACTCCTTTGTAGGTAACTGTCCCCTTATCTCTTGCTGCTTCTAGAATTCGCTCCTTCATTTTTATCTTGGCTAATGTAACTATGATGTGCCTTGGTGTGTTCCTCCTTGGACCCACCTTCTTTGAAACTCTCTGAGCTTCCTGGACTTCCTGGAAGTCTATTTCCTTTGCCAGATTGGGGAAGTTCTTTTTTATTATTCATTCAAATAAATTTTCCATTTGTTGCTCTTCCTCTTTCCCTTCTGGTACTCCTATAATTCGGATGTTGGAATGTTTAAAGATGTCCTGGAGGTTCTTCAGCTTCTCCTCAATTTTTTGAATTCTTGTTTCTTCATTCTTTTCTGTTTGGTTGTTTGTTTCTTCCTTCTGGTCCACTCCATTAATCTGAGTCCCAGTTTTCTTCCTATCACTACTGGTTCCTTGTGCATTTTCCTTCATTTCACTTAGCGTAGCCTTCATTTGTTCATCTAATTTGAGACCAAAATCAACCAATTCTGTGAGTATCCTGATTTTTCACCAGTGTTTTGAACTGTGCATCTGATAGGTTGGCTATCTCTTGGTCACTTAAAAGTATTGGCTCTGGGGCTCTGAGCTGTTCTTCTGTTTGAGTTATTTTTGGTCAGATGCCCCCTGTTATGTATGGATGGCGGAGCCTTAGGTGTTCACCAGGGCAGGACAACCTATTTGCCAAGTTGGGACACTGTCTGTGGGGGCTGGGTCAGAGAGGGAACAGTGGCACCTTTTCTAAGCTCTGTCGAATTTGCATTCCCCCTGCTGCCTCCTACATGCCAACTGCACCCCCCCACACTGGTTCCCAGGTGGGCGGGCCTATGCACGCTCCAGGACCATGTGGGTCTCCCCAACGACCTCTGCTGTGAGACTGGGAGCCTCTCCCGGAACCTTTTCAATTGGTGTTTTTAGGCTTTATTTCCCATCGCTGGGTCCCTGGGCTGTGCAGTCCATCTCACTGCCCACTGTTGCCTAGTTTATCTGTGCGCAAATGTGTGTCCATGGTTGGCCAACTGCCCTGCGTGCCCTACGTGCTCTGCTCGTCTCCTCCTCGCATCTGAGGACTGCAAGCTCCACGCCCCTCGGTGCTCCAGGGTCTGGCAGCCACTGCCTTCTCCAGCTGTGTTCCCTCTCCACCAGAGGCCAACTCCTCCCCTCTTACTGGTATGATTGTCCGACTTCCTTAGTTCAATTTTCTGTGTTCTGGTTGTGTTATTGTTAGTAAATATTTGTTGTCCTTAATCTTGGTTGTGAGAGGAGGTACAGCATTTCCACCTCCACCTCCATCTTGGCCGGAAGTCAATGCATATTTCTTTAATTAGAGTTCTAATAGAAATCTATTTGGCAATAAAAATGTGAAATGAAGCTAGAAACATATGAAGCATCAAATTTGGCACATCTTTTTGTTTTTGTCTTTTCAGATATTGTTTTTATTTGTGAAATTTCAAATCATTTGACTAATCTAGATTTGTTCTTTGCTAAGATATTAGCCCTTTTTCAGATGACTTTGCTTTATCTTTCTACTTTGATTAACTCTTGATTATTGTCAGATAATTTTTCTATTATTTGCATTAACTTCTCTTTGCTGATAATTCTGTGTTCTCTTATATATAGAATGAGCTAAGAATAAGAGACCAATTGAACAAGTGTCAGCTAAGAGCCTCAGAAGTGCTTAACATCACTTTTTTCAGTAGTTTATATTTATTTTTAGTTTAATGAATTGTTTTGGGAGAACTTACTGTCTATATGCTTAGACAAAGTCTAAATATATGTTTTGATAAAATGATATTTTTAGTATGAAACAATACATACTTATTGTAGAGAATACAGAAAATACAAAGGAGAAAATAAAATCAGCTGTCAAATGATCATATAGAAATAATCATTGTGTCATTTTGGTGTATTTTCTTCCAGTCATTTTTATGGGCATGTTTAATGAGAATATTCATAGTGTATGACCTGACTTGTTTCTGTTTTATTTCATTTTGTGGGCCACAGATCTAGAATTCTGTTAAATGCGATGATTATAGGCATTCTTGTTGGCTCCTAGTTTAATAGGAATGCCTTTCTCACAGTGCTCAGTAGACTATTAATAGGTAATATATGTGATAAGTGTTTTGTGTTCACAGTTAGAGAAACCTAAGGTTCAACAAAGTTACTTTTCTTTAACTGCAAGAATTCCCAGGGACTTAAATAGGCCCATGTATTGGGACGTGCACAAGGAGGGTTTATAGCATTCAAGTTTTCCAAACTTGTGTAAGTGTGAAATTCTATTTTTCATAAAACTCTTTTATGAAATATACTTTGAGAAATACTTCTGTTGGGTTTCACTTTTAACTATGATGTTGTTCCTGGCTCATATAGATAATATAGTTTATTAATGCTAACAAAAATAATATTTCCTGCTCATGAAGTTGTTTTGAAATTTTTAAATAAGAAACAAATGTGAATTTTATTGAGTAAATTTTTTTGGCATCTACTGTAGTGATTAGATATATAGTTGTTCTACTTTGATCTATATGATATAGTAATAGATTCCTGAGTATAAATCCAATTTTATTTTATTAGCTTATGCTTTCTAAGCCTCAGTTTTTTTGTGTGCATAAAGTAAAGAGAGTGATGATACCTCCCTCAAAGAAATGTTAAAATTAAATAAGATAATGCATGTAATGTGTTTAATCGCCATTCCTGGAAAATAGTAAGCTATTATTATGATGAAAATAGCTTTGGCAACAACCCATCAGCTTTGATATGTAGATCTCTTAATTTTTTTCAACATGATGTATAATTGTTTTAATTTGCTCTGCAAGCCAAAAGCTAGGTACGTGGGTGTTTCACATTTTCACTTTGATTTGTTGAAAGAAATTATTAATTTCTTGCTCTATGACACTGTGACCATCAACTATGGTTTAAATATTATTTGCATTAAGAATTTGAGATTTCTCTACTGTGGAGTGAGTATACTATTAGTTGTTTTTTTAAAATCATTGTTCCAATACAAGTGGAATGTATTGGAAACATCCACCAATGAAAAAATATATATATATTTGTAGGCTACAGAGTTTAATCTGTATTTAGGGATTTAAAATCATTAGTTGAATTAATCTAATTCTCAACAAGAAATGGTATTTATGAGTTTATTGTTTTTCCCCCTAAATTGATTTTGTGTGAAATTATTATCATTCCAACTTTTTTTTTTGCATTTGTCTTCCTTTCTTTGCTGACTACTTGATCTGTCAAAAGATATGTTCTCCCATGACAATTTTGTCTCTGTCAATTTCTTCTTTTAACAGTTTGAACTGTATTTATATTTTACAATATGTTATTTAGCTCTTAAAGGTTTACGACTCTTATATCTTTGTGGTGAGTTGTATCTTTTTTCAACATAAAATAACATCTAGTTTTGTTTTTAATTATCACTTAGTTTATCTGATAATTGATATGAATTATTGTGAGGTTATTTTGTTGACTGCCTATTCAAAACAAGGCATTCAAATGGCACTTTAAGTGAAGATGTGTTTATTACTTCCTGGAGTAAGGAAGAAAACCACCTGTGGGTAGAGATTTAAGTTGTTTTGTGGTTTGGTTTAAGATGGGACTTCAATGTGGAGATTTGAGTAGGATTGTGCAAAGTTTTTGATACTATAGTTTAGTGTGTCTAGACATAGCAAAGGAAAGTTTTGAAAGAATTTTTGAAAGTTTTGATAAATAAACAGTTGTTTGATAACAGAGAAGTTTGTTCTTAAGAAAATCTCTTCTCTTTTCCTGGAAAGGGGGTTATCACCCTAATTCTCAAGAAGGAGGCAAGTTGATAAGTCTATTATTTGGATTAAATGGAGTTCATGAAATAAACAGTTATGTTATTTGAAATTTTACTTTCCTGGACAAGAACTTACTGGAATAGTAAAATTGTGTTAATGTAAGACAGTTTGTAATCCTAGTAAATTTGTGGTTACAGACAGTTTGTTCTCAATTTGATAAATCTTTGTCTATCTTTTAAAAACATTTTAATGCAATTTTATTTTCGGTATGGGTCTCAGAAGCAGCACATATTTAGATCATCTCAATTAAATTTGAGAATCTCTGCATTGTAATAGAAACACATAAACTTTTTGTGTGACACTCAAATATTTTAATTTTGTATTTTCTTAGTCTTATAAAGTACGGCTGTTTCCTTTAGTTCTTTGGTAATTGAAAGCTATAGGCCTCATCAATAATAATACAACCATTTTTAACTGGATACATGCTACCTTTCATATCTCTTCTTTCAATGATCATTTTTGACACTTATGTTCAACATTGTACTGCAAACAACAACAGCTGTTTAAATTTAACTTTTTTGTGCTCTTCTCAAAGTGCACTTTTTGTGTCTTTATATCTTACCTTTCGTATTCTTAAACTCTTAAGTTTGATGTCTCTAGAAAATTTTCAAGAAGGGCATAGAGAGGTTATATTTTTGAGTTCTTGTATATCTGAGAGTCTTTCTGTTGTTTTAAAAATGAATAGGATTTGCCAGGCCTAATTATTGGGTAACAGTTCTGTTTCTTTGAAAATTTTATGTATGTTGCTTCATTATTTTTCTCTTATATAATTTTAGAGATGTCAGAGTCTACCTGGCTTTTGTTCCTTAGTGGTTAATCAGTTTAGTTTTCTCTGTTTTCCTTGATTGTATTACTTAAAAAAACATTTGGCTCTGGCTGGTGTGGCTCAGTGGATTGAGAGCAGACCTAAGAAACAAAGGGTTGAGGGTTTGATTACCAGTCAGGGCACATGCCTGGGTTGTAGGCCAGGTCCCCAGTGTGGGGAGCATGAGAGACAACCACACATTGATGTTTCTCTCCCTCTCTCCCTCCCTTCCCCTCTCTCTAAAAATAAATAAAATCTTTAAAAAAATTGCCAGGATAGTTCTGAAAAATGGTCTAATTTTATTATTTTTCTTGGTTTATATTACTTACGAAATTATGTCTTGGTTTTTATTTTTGTTCCAAATATTTTTGTTCCTTGAAAATCTCATAATTGTTGGGTTGATTCTAATTCTCTGTCTCTGCATCTAATGTTCCCTCACATTATTTTTATTTCTTTCTTCTTCATTGTCAACATGCTCTATGAAAAGTATTATACAGATTTTTGTTTGGCTATGATGATTTGGGTTACCTTGAAATAATCTTTTGACTTTATCTCTCTTTAAATCTTTTTTGTCGTTGTGTATCCTCATTTAACTGTCCTTCCATTTTATTGCCTTGTTTTTCTTAGATTCCCTGGTGTCATTGGTTACCTTTTGTTGCAATCTACTGAAAGTACCATAAGGTTTTCTGAAGTGTTTCTTTTGGGTCAGGCTTTGCTCATTCTCTGGGTCTTCCGAAATAATTTTCCTTGTCCCTCAAATTATGTTAATCTTTTTAAATCACCTTTATCCTCCCTCCTGACCCTCCCCCAACATGCCAACTCATACGTGGCTCAGGTTGGCCTCACCATCTATTTGGGTGGCTGTTGCAAATGCTTCTCAGAGCTACTGGTCTTGGCCTTTTTTCCTACTTCTCATTCTTGGTTCTCTGAACACTGATATGATGGAGTTTCATATCATCGGAATCAATTACATTTATTTAAAAATGACATGTTTCTGGACTTCAAACCTGGACACTGTGTGTGTGTGTGTGTGTTTGGAAGAATAATGCAGCAAGGCTTGGGCATCTGTATTATAAAAACCAGATTTGATTTGACAGACCTGCAGCTGTTACTGTCTGCCCCAAGGTTTTCACTACGGATGCCAGAAAAAGGGCTTGTGCTTTCTCTCTGTCTGATCGTGGCAGCCAATATTTAGTGGGGGAATGGAGGAGAAACAGAAAAAAATATAAAGAAAGAATTTTTGCAACTCAGAAGTAACCTTGTAAACAGTGAAGAGTATGTTTTATTCCAAAAAGAATCTAAAATTTGAATTAAAAACACAACAGAGTTGAGTACTGGCAAGTACTGCAATCAGCACTGTAGTTTTCTCAACTCCCACCAGCTTGCTTTCTTTGGGACACTAAAGGCATTTTAGGCAACATGGACATTGCAGGAGAGCAACCTGGGCACGTGTACAGGGCCCTATGCTCAAAGAGCCCCGTACTTGACAGAATTAAGAGAATACTTAATTCTCTGTTATCTCTGCCTTGAAATTCTCAATTTTATCTTTGACCTTGTGTTTTGTAGGTGAAGTTCCATGGGACTGCAGAGCCTGTCCATGAGTAGAGGAGATTCATATACTATGTATCTCTGCCATTCCTCGCAGCCCATTTGTATACTGCCTTTGTGATGCCCCATAGCATAGACTTCTGGTAGACCCACCATGTGTGGGATCTTGAAAGACTCAAAATGAGCACCTCTGAGATTTAGTGTGCTAATTTACTATTGCTGCTCTAACAAAGTATCACAATTTAGTGGCTTAAACCACACAAAGTTATTTTCTTACAGTTCTGGAAGTCAGAAGACTGAAATGTTTTTGAGGGGTCTAAAATGAATGCATTTTTTTTCTGAAAGCTGTAAGAGAGAATTTATTTCTTTGCCTTTTCTAACTTTTAGAGGCTGCCTTCATTCTTTGCCTTATGGCCACATCCTCTGCTATTTTTTAAAGCCAGCAGTGTAGCAGTTTGCAATTTCTTTCTCTGCTTCTATTGTCACATTGCCTTCTTGGACTCTGATCCTCCTGCCTTCCCCTTACAAGGATTATATTGGGCCTGTGTGGCTAGTTCAGGATAAGCTCCCCATCACAAGGTCCTTAATTAAATCACATCTCTGAAGTCCCTAACCCCTGTAAGGTAACATAGTCACTGGTCTTGGTTATTAAGAGGTGGACATCTTTGGGGGTGGGGTATTTTTAGACTAGTACACTAAATGGGGATGCTATACTTTCTATTTGAACTAAAACTTGCTTCAAACACAGAAAAGATCCCACGGAGTTTCTAAGAAACTCAGGAGACCAAGCAACCCTATCATTTCCTACTCGTGTAGAATGTGTGCATATCAAGAATTGAAATAGAAACAATGGTAGTATTTTCACTATTCTGATGAAACAGAATATTTATGTGTTTATGCACTGTTAAATACAGTCAGTAATTTTGGTGACTCCACATACGAGTTATATGCTCTTAAATTTTCATTTAAACCTGGCACTGCACAATATAAAATGCACAGTAAAATTCATGTTAATAATTTAAGATTTTTCTTTTCTTTTTTTCGTTGCATAGCAAACTTTACTTTTAATTTTTTATTGTTGTTCTATTACAGTTGTCCCAATTTTCCACCTTTTCTCTCCCCTGCCTCCCTCACTCCTCCCCATCCTGTTCCCACTGTCAGTCCATGGACACCCTGTTGTCCATGTCCATGGGTCATTTATACTTGTTCTTTAACTAGACTCTTCTCCTTATTTCCCCCCTTACTCCACCCCACCCCTTCTGGTTATTGTCAGTTTGTTCTTTATTTCAATGTCTCTGGTTATATTTCACTTGCTTGTTTATTTTGTCGATTAGGTTCTACTTATTGGTGAGATCATATGGTATTTGTCTTTCACCACCTGACTTACTTCACTTAGCATAATGCTCTCCAGTTCCATCCATGCTGTTGTGAAGGATAGGAGTTCTTTCTTTCTTTTTGCTGCATAGTATTCCATTGTGTAAATGTACCACTGTTTTAGAATGATATTAAATAGCAAATAACAAATACCAGATGTATGTGTTTGGAGGGGTATGTGTGTGTGTGTGAGAGAGAGAAAGAGTTAAGAAAGGAAAAATATATTTTAGTACCTTTAACAGCCCTCCTTTTCCTGCAAAATACATGGCCAGCCCTGATTCCAGGAACCAAAGAACTACAGTTTGTGTTCCTTATTTAATACACATGCGCACACAGATATCTATGTGGAGTTCCAGCAAGGATGTGTTCTTTCAATTGAGGGGAAGAAGTGGGATACTGGTGAGAGGGGGCAGAAACAGAGGAAGCAGTTTTCTGATGAGGGAGTTTTGCTCTTATTCTCTTTGTTTCAGTCACACTGTTCTTTTTCTTATTTCTTCATATCAGCAGTTTTCAAACTTTTTGGTCTCAGGGCCTGTTCCTTTTATTATCTTAAGATTTGTTAAGGGTGACAACGGGCTTTCATTTTTGTTTTATTGATAGATACTTGCCATAATTGTACATGAAAATAAAAAGATTTTAAAAGTATATTTTTAATTCATTAAAAATAACATTAATGGTCTATTACATGTTATTTTTAAATAAAAATTAACTATATCTTATCAAATAAAAAACTAGTAAAAGTGGCTTTGCTTTATATTTCTGCAACTTTCTTTAATATCTGACTTCATAAAAGACATCTAGATTCTCATATCTGTTCTTGCATTTGATTTGTTGCATGCAGTATTACCTGTCATGCTTTCCCTGGAAAATTTGACAGCACATCCATGAGAAAAATCCTAGCGGGGAATGCAAGTAAGATATTACAAAAATATTTAAGACTATTTTCGTAAGGGTCCCTGACTGCACTATGAGAACCTCTGCCTAATATCATGCTTTCTCTGGCCACAGGGTTTTGCATATACAGTGGTGCCCTGGAACTCATCGTAAATTCATTCTGGAACTTGTGATGAGTACCGAAACCAATGAATACTGAACTGTGAAGCATTTTCTCTGGTGGGGTGGCAGCATGACTGGTACAAGTTCTGGCAAGTGCCATGAGTCCCCAAGCAAGTGCTGAATGCAGAAACATATTTTGTCATCGATATGTGACAAGTACAGGGTTTAATGAGTTCTGAAGCCAACAAGCACCAAAGTATGACTGTACTCTTACCTGGGACCGGGACACTGATTTTCTCTTTACCTATTCTTTCTTTCTGAGCTTGAACATCATTTGCCCATGGAAACCTTATCTCATTTTCTCCTAAAGGTCATACCCTGTTACTTTAGGCGTATGTAATGCTGGATCCTTCCTGTTTAGTATCATTTGTCCTAGTTCTATGCATGTCAGGATGATTATGTTTCTGTTTCTCCCATAAGACTAGAAGTTTCGAGAGAATAGGACTGTCTCACTATTGCATCACCAGTCCGTAGCATAGTATCTGGTCCATATAGATACCGAATAATTATTGAATAAGTAAATATATTAATGTCAGTAATATGGTAGAGTTACCTTCTTTCGTAACTGAAAATATCATCAATGCCAATAAATAAACCTGTTTTCTCTTAAGAGCAGGGCACAGAAAGTTATAAGCATTATTCTCTCTGCATCACACAGAATAAGAAGGAAAAAAAGGTGATCCAGGTAAAGCATGAGGTATTCGAGGTAGAGTTATTTTTTGATATTTAATTTCTACTTTAAACTAAAATATTGAGATAACAATTACTTTAGTGATTGGATGCCAAGCATTTGGCTACCTCTGTATTTATTAGAAACTATCAGACAATACACGGGACGGTCACACTGAGACACAGGTGATTAGTTGGTGGACTAATTAAATGCGTATCTGCATTTTTTAGTGTTGAGCAGAACTGAGGATTTGGAAGAATCAGTAAAGATCTCTTGTTTGGGGGATTCCTGCTGAAAATGTTAGGGAGATGGTTTCATTGATTTGCTTTTTTTTTGAAACATTGTAAATGGGTGAAAATGTCTTTTTTTGGGGCCCAAGAAAAACTATGATAGAAAAGATCAAATGCATGACCTGTGGGATGCACAAATTCTTGAATTTAGGGAAAAATTGTGTATCAGCTTTGGGAAGTAGATGGATTTCTAGTTTCTTGATCTTTGGTAGATTCTATGGCTAATTTGATGTCAAGACCCAGGTCTACCTTCTTTCTGTCCTTGGTTCTAGTCCAGTGCTTGGACAAATGAATGTGCTTAATATGAATGAACAAATTGACACATTAAATAAACTTCCCTTTTCTCTGCCTAACTTTCTGATAAATGAACTGATCTGAATTATTTGTTGTATGTAGTAAGAGTGGCTCGAGTAACCTTGGTAATTTAACATTAGGTTTCCAATTTATTTTATTTAATGTATAGGATTATATTGATAATCTTGTTCTTTTCTCATTTTCTATTAGAGATAGAGGGGGAAGTCATCTAATTGGCTAAGTAGAAGTTATTAACGGTGTCTGTTGAAGATTTCAAGGGCATTTTCATTTTTATGTTCCCCAGTTACCATAGCAGTCCAGCAGGCAGCCATCTCCTCCGCCTCTTCAGGTGTGAAGCGGCAGCTGCTGCAGAGACACAGCCTGGTTACTGTTCACACAGTGGAGCAGAAGTTAATCACCATTTGAAAACAATCGGCTGACACTAGACCAGGGAGTTAATTAAAGGGAAACTGTTGAGGCAAGATTTATACACATTTTAAAAAAGTTTGCCTCTATGACTAACAATTGAATTTATTAAGAATAAGAACAGAAAGTTAGATCCCTAAAATCTAATAATTTCTGTTTACTTAACTTTTAGATTGGCTTAATCTAAATTTACTTTGTTCCCCTCTATTTTTAATGTACTTTGCTTGGAAAATATTATTATACTGTTTAATGTCATCTGTCTTTTTACAGATGTAAGGATACTTTTTTTTAACTTTTGGCTTCTGACACTTCTTTAGGATAAATTTTATCTTTTTCTCAAGGCCTACTATCCAAACTCATTGAGGAAAGA
>PVKM010050419.1:0-10723 GCA_004027735.1 Carollia perspicillata
AGGGCTGGCCAGGAGCAGAGGGGCTGGGGCTCGGGACTCTGGCAGGTCCGGGTTTCAATCCCGCCCTCCCTGCCTCTGGGCTGCAGGCAAGGGGTGTCGCCTGAGTTTCTCTCTCCTCCCTTTTCTCTAAAATGGAGGTAAAACCACTGTCCCCCTGGGAGTGCCGTGGAGACTGAATAAAAAAAGGAAGGGGAGAAAGCTGAGCCTGGCGCGGAGCTCACAGGCCTCACTAAAAACAAATTTAAGGGCCTTTGGAACCTGTGGGGGCCCTTGTGGGTTGTCGCAGTGACGGGAAGCGCTGCTGGCTTCTTCTGGGTGACAGCCACATGTGCCAAAAGCACCCCCAACACTGGGACACTCCCAGGTCCTGTATTGTCTCCTCTGGAAATGAGGTCCCTTCCCTCGAGACAGAGTCCAGGGTTCCTCAGCCTCGGTGCTCCTGATATCCTGGGTGGGGACTTCTTTGTTTGGGGGCCGAGCTGCGCCTCACAGGACGTTTAGCAGCACCCAGACCCTGCCCACTAGAAGCCAGGGCTCTCCTCGTGTCGTGACAACCCTAAGTGACTTCAGACACTGCCAAAGGCCTCAATGGGCAGAAGCTGGATGCTCCAAGGATACGGCTTTTTGTCAGCTCTCTGGTGCCAACAGGCAAGGAAACCCCGTGGGAGTGCGGTGAGCGCACGCCTCCAACACCCCGGCGATCGCGGTCCCTAGTGCGACGACGGCAGCTGGAGCTCGAAGCAAGAGACTCCGTGGAGCAAGTCTGAGAGGGAAGTGAGGGGAGGCCACGGGAGCGACACACGGTCTCCTGAGTGTGGCGCACGAAGGCTACACTCGCCGGCATCCGGGACGGCCCCCTCAGGCCCTCAATTTAAGGCAGAAGCGTGCTCGCTTCCTGATTGCAACACATCTGTTTTTTGGTGTCGCTAACATTTTTTTCATACTTAAGACAAAAGAGAAAGAAAAGGATGAATTGTAACCTGCTTAGGTAAAAGGCAGCGAATGCAAAGCATTACTTATTCTCCTGCCTCGATGCACGCGCCTGGGAAGAACACGTGGAACGGTGCACGTTACGGAGAGGAGACTCTGTGAGGACGAAGGGAAAACTCGCGCTCTCCTCGCACTTCAGCCGGCCAGAGGGGAGAAGAGTGGCCCCCGCTGACCAGGGCGTCTCCTCTCTGCCCTCCCTGGCTCCCACCCCGGCTTCACGGCGGGCACCTGCGGGGCCAGCCGCGGTCACCTCACTGATTTGGTGAATGAACTTGGACAAGACTAAGTGGTTGTTGGGACGGATCCTCTCTCATTCCTCCACCCCCTACCCCACCCTTGCTGCCCCAAATCCCAAACAAAATAAATTAAATAAAACACGAGGCACAGTCTGAGTCTTTTACGGCCGGTTTCTCTAGCGGGAGTCAGAAAACCGCTAATGCCTCAGGGCTGCAGGGCTGCGCCAGGCCGGCCCTGGGCCTGGAGTGGTGGGCGTCTCCTTGCCTCTGCTCTCATCTGCTGGTCCTCCCCGGGCTCCCCACCGGGCCCCCCTGCTCCCATCTGTGGTGGGGGCGGGTGGGCTTGGATAGTATTCAGCACGCTGCCATAGGTGTCTTCAGCCAATCGGAGGCGATGGCAGCCGCTTGCACCTTGCTGACAGCTGCTGTCAAAACACTCTCACGACCGGCGGCTCGATAATAACTCGAAAATGAGATACAAATGAGGGACTCTTCGTGCGTGGGACCGCACCGCCACTCTCCCCCACCCCACCAGCATCCGAGCATGGTGGGGAAGGCTCGGGGATGCTAGAGCTGAGACAAGCTCTGGCCACCGCGGAGAGATGGGCTCAAAAAGAATCCAACAGAACCAGCTAGCCGAGGAGGACTGTCCCCATTCCGCTCCCCTGCCGGGGGTCCCACAGGACTTCTGAGCAGGTGGGGAATCCCTCCCGGACACGCGATGCTGCGCACTCCGGGCGGCACTGAGATGAGCTGATGGACTCTCTGAGTGGAAACAACCCGTGGGGTGTTTTCTGTCCACCAATCCAAGGAGGCTGCGTCCCAGAAAGAGAAAGAACCGTGGGCTCCGTCCCCCTCCTCCGGAGACATCACATGGGTCCCTGGGCCCCTCCCACGGACCACAGCTGGCTGCTGGGCTGTTTTTCTGTTTTTCTTCATCAAACCAACTCTCCTCCTAAAACTGGGGCTGTTTCTCCCATGGGGAAGTCAACATTAGCACAACTTGTTTAGAAAAGCACAAACAAGCCCCAGGGAATACAGACTGTGTGGTCAGCACTTCCCCAGCTTCCCCAGGAGGGGGGGGGCTTTGCGCAGTGGGGAGGCAGGCAGATCTGGGACTTCCTTCTCATTGGCCCCAGTGCGTGCTTGTCTGGGGCCTCTCTCTGCTCGTCAAGGCAGGGTCTCCAGCTGTCCAGGTGGGAGGGGGGCGGGCAGCGGCTGTGACATTCGTTTACTCCAGGCTACAGGACCAGGATGTCTATGGACATTCCATCCTCACCCAGGAGGTTCAGAAGCCCTTAAAAGTCCACTGAATTTTTTTTTTGACTGTTCTGGATGGTGCTCGGCTGTATGAAGAGAAGCGGAGGTGATGGCTGGGCTGGGGTAAAAAAAGCGTGTTTGCCAACCAGCCGTTAAAGGGTCTCCATTTAAAGTCCAGGCGGGCGGGATGTAGCAGTCCCAGGGAAGTGCCTCTTCTGAGCACTTCTCTCTCTTCCCACGCCTTCCCTCCTCCATCCACACGTGGGGTACACACCGTGCGCTTTCCACGCGTGTGCGATGGTGCGCACCCCGCACAGCCCTGCCTGTGTCGGCCGCGCCTGCCTTCAACAGTGACTCAGATAGAGAGGCAGCGATGGCCGGTGCGACTTACTCCCGGAGCCGAGCCTCCATCGAAGGCTTGTAAGTGCCACACTTGGAAGGCCAAGAGGCTCTCAGGATCCCAGGAACAGGTGGGATGCTGACAATCCGGGGGTTATGTCAAACCTCACCTGCAGTGCCAGGGAAAGATGGCCGCCTGGAGCTTGGGCTCAGGCCCCGGTGCTGCCCCTCGCCCAGCAAGGAGACCTGGAGACCTCGGGCGGGGGCACCTAGCCCCTCCCACTGCAGGCTCCTCACCCACTGGAGATGGTGGTATTAACACCGGCCCCGCCCACAGAGGCAGACAGAGGAGGGAGAGAAGGCGCAGGAAAGTGCACGTGACAGAGATCGCTGGGGCTGTGCTTTGGTTCTCTGGAATGGATTACTTTTCTCATCAGAAGAAAGACTTTTAAAAGAGGAAGAGTCTGACTTGCTAATAACAGAGGAAGATTCCATAAAAAGAGTTTCAAAAGTACATAAATCACTGGACAAAAAACCCACCCCACGAAGGTGGCATTGTCCTGGCCTCACTTCATGAAACACAGATCTCAACAGGGTTAGCAGCTTTGGCGGTAAAGAGCGGCAGGGAACAGAGGAGGGGCGGCCAGGCTGCTGAGAGTCGCCCTCGGGGGAATCACACGTGGGCTGCGTCCTGAGTGTGAACCCCCTCCTGCGCCTGCCGCCCCTCCCCCCGCAACTCTAATATAACAATGGACGGCTGTCTTGTTCTAAGAAACGCTTCCCCTTCTGTTGCACGGCAGTCTCTCTGCTCAATGTAGGCAACTGCCCAGCACACAGGGACACAGAGAAGGAAATAGGAAGTGCTAGTATCTCATCAACGGTGACTATGATTTCGGTGCACTTCCTTCCAGTCTTTTTTCTGGGTTCATGCAGGGATCACACTGTATATACCATTTAGATTCTCACTTCCTTCATGCCATTGCTGGATCAAAAGCATTTTCCCTCGCAGAACTACTAGATCGAAGGGTAAGGACATTTGTAAGGTTCTGGACCTGTGTTGTTGCTGTCCGATAGGGCAGCCACTGCCACATGCGACTATTTAAAATTAAAAACGTCTGTTTTGCTCTTTAAGGCTCAACTAAATAAAATTGAAATTCACTTCCTCAGTTGCACAAGCCACCTGCCAAGTGCTCGACGGTCACATACTTCCATTGTTGCAGGACATTCTACAGAACGTGACTGCTTTCAGCACCCACTGTTGACGCACGGCCCAGGCTAGCCCGGCACGGCCCTGCCCGGCACGGCCCTGCCCGGCTCGGCATGTGGCCTGGCCCAGCACGACACACGGCGCGGACTAGCACGGCAAGGTGAGCACGTGTCAGGCCCCCCCTTCTCCCAACCCAGTGCCGTCAGCCCCTTTCTTCCACCCTCTGTCTACTTCTTTCTCTCCACGTGACTCGTGACATCTCAACACTTTCCAGCAATGCACCTTCACCCAGATGGCGAATGAGAAGACGCACTTCTAAAGACTCCATGAGTGTGACTCCAAGTTGTCCTGTGCTGATTTTAACACTTCATGTAACACTGCACATTACTCCACAAGAGGGCTGCATCTGTGGCAAAACAAACTATCCTTTTTTTCTATATTACTGAGTAAAACACATTGAGAAGATGATGCTTGTTAATCTTACAGTTTTAGGTACAGTGAGTCCTCACTTAATGTCATCAAGTAGGTTCTGCGACTTTATACTAAACCACATCCAATTCCACCAATGTCACCACAGGCTCATCGGTACTAACCAGAGTCAAGTTCCTACAGCATCTCATCGACACTGAACGAGACGACGTTATTTGAGGGCCTCTTGTATTAGACTACAGAGAGAGCACGCACTCTCCAGCTGAGGGCTGGGTGGCAGATTAAAAACTAGCAGGTCCTGGTGTCTTCCCCCTTCTTGCTTTGGCTGCTAGGAAGCTCAGGGTTAAGTGTAGTGCCTCTTTCCTGAGATATTTCTCAGTCGGGGAGTTGTAATAGAATCTTCTTCCAACTGACATTTTTTCTTAAATTTCTACACTGATGATTTAAGGTCTTAATCCTTCTGGAAGTGAGGATTAAATTAAAAACTTGTAAATTAAAAAACAAAACAAAACAAAACAAAGACCCCTGACAGATTCTGAGGCAAGCTGCTGGACCCCTGTGTGGACCTCACAGAGCTTCGCCTTCCCAGAGAGGGAGGGAGCTGCGGGCCTGCTCCCGCACAGGAGGGATGCCCTGGGCCAGCGCTCGAGGCCTGGGCCGTCTGACTGTGCCGCCGGGCTCTGCCTCGGCGTGCTTTGAGAGGCTGCGGCAGGCCACACCTGGTGGGGCGATGCTAAAGCCACAGGAGGACAGCCACACGCCCACAGATGCCCTGTGCTTTCTGATACTGGACAGGGACTGCTCCCTTCTGCAAGCCTGCTTCCCGGCCAGAAGGCAAGGCCCATCACAGGGGCAGCCGCACACAACGAGAGCTGCTTCGGCCAGTGGCCAGGAAGCCCCATTAACCAAGGCTTCCGCCCAGCGTGCAGTGATAACTGATATTCATAACGATGACCTGGGGCCCTGCAGCCCCTGAATCGCCTTCTGGATTGTCAAAGATTCAATTACACTCCACTGAGTTCCAGTGTTAAGTATATTTTATTCTAATCTAATTCCTTGGAAATTGGCCGTCCATGGTTATCAATGGTAGCTCTCCATTAACCCAAATGGTGGTCTGCCAGGAGGCCCTGGCAGTTACCCCCTACTCAGTTATTAGGAGATGTCCCTCAGTCTGTAAGGGACAACGGGCCAGCTGCAGAGCAGCAGGGACACGAGAAGCTGGCTGGTGGAGGAGGAGCGCCCAGGCTGGGCGTCCACTGGCTTGCCTCCTTCGCACTCTGAACTCCGTTTCCCTCATCTGTAAAACGGGCCGCATGGTCGCGCAGAGGAGAGAGAGGACGCTGGGCATTAAGAACCAGGTAGAGCGACACGGACTAACCCGGAAAGAAATCTAGACACCTTTCAGAGGAGTGAGGGGAGCTTCACGAAACACAAACACGGCACCGTTTTTGTCTGAGTGGACCCAGCACAATGGTGTGTGCAGACTACAGGTTCACACGTGTACCAAACGCACAGAAAAAAGACCTGAGAGTAGGCACATCCAATGCACAACCTGAGTTTCTCTGGGGAGGCGGGTGGTGCCATACTAAGGGCGGCAGTCTTTCTTTCAACACAGAAGGTATATTCATGTTTTAGCTGTGCGATTACAGTTTATTTTTTAAGTCAGAAGAACCCACACGAGCAGAGAGCATGCACGTGTGAGGGCTCCCTGCAGGGTCCAGCAAAGGGCCCTCTCCGCAGGGCAGGGTGGCTGCACACGGCGTTCTCGTGCGGTCTAGCCCAGCACCTGTTGGCTAAGTGTGCTCCAGCCAACCAGAGGGCCAAGGGGGCTGGGAGGAGGAATGAAGCGAACGAAAGCAAACAAAACCAGAAATCCCTGGGCCCTGGGTTCTCAAATCTTCTCTGTTAATGTGCACCCCTTGACCTGAAAATCAGGCATAAAGCAGCCCCCTCACATAAAATGCTGCTGAGAGCCCGGAGGGATTTCTCATCTTGGTGCTGTGGACACTTCAGAGGCTTAGGGTGGCCAAGGCCATCTGCTGCCCCTGACTAGGGAGAGCCGCTCCCCACCCCCAACACCAGGGTCCAGACTGTGGGCGCTGGCCCTCGCCAGGAACACTCTGAGGAAGGGACATTTAGGCGAATTAATCTTCTTCTAAGACTTTTCTGGTTTGGATGCTCTTGTGACACCCCTTTGAGATGACTGCAGGCAGCTGGGGACTGCCCAAACTCTGAGCTGGGAAACCAGCGCACTTCACAAGGGATTAGCGGTGAAGGGGAGGAGGCAGGAGGAGCGGCCTGACAACCCGGGGCACCAGCCAGTGAACTGTGTGGAGAGTCGAAACCAGATGGAATCTCCAGGCCGGCAGAGCCTTTCTGGTTACGTTACAGTAAAATAACACTAGCTCCAGGTTCCCGAACGTCGCTGGGTCACAGTGCCCTCCACGTCCGTAGGCCAAAAAATACTGAACAGCGCGATCGTACGTCAATAGCCTGATCTATTAACAGGGTGGCACGCTACGGCTCCAGCGGCGGGGCGCCCGCAGGCCCCGGTGCGGACGCTCTGACTCAGCGAGCAGCTGCCGCTGCTGGAGCTTGCACACAGTGTCCGGCGGGAAGAGCCCCTCCACGGAGCGGCCTCCTTTGGGGTGATTTCAATGACGCCCAGTGGTGCCTCTGCCCACATCCTTCCCCAGCATACTCAGACTGGCTGACGGGCTCCCCAAACTGCGTTCGCCCTTGGTGACCAGGCAGCAGAATGACTGAGCCCACACCGTCAAGCGCATAACAACTGGCCTTGGCAGAGAGAAAGAGCTACAGTTTACATGGACCCCCCCAGCATCTCAGACCAGAAATGGGAGCCCTGCTAACAGCTCCTTTAACACAACACAGCTTTTCAACACAAGGGCCTGCTGCCTCGCAGGTAGATTTGGGCGTGTGTGTGAGGGGAGGGGCGGGCAGGGTTGGGGGGATAGGCTTTTTTGTGGGATCACTGTTAAACCTGTGCACATTTATAGCATCTAACTTTAAAAAAAATTAACTTCCTTATTTTTAGAGAGAGGATAAGGGAGAGAGAAAGAGAGGGAGAGAAACATTGATGTGTGGTTGCCTCTCACACACCCTCTAAAGGGAACCTGGCCTGCAACCCAGGCATGTGCCCTAACTGGGAATTGAACCAGCGATGCTTTGGTTCACAGGCCCGTGCTCAATCCACTGAGCCACACCAGCCAGGGCCCCACCTAACTTTTAGCAAGTGTATTACAACAGTGCTGTAAAGAGACCTGGCAGCCAGTGGTATAGGCTTGCTAACCACAGAAGACCTGGGCTGGGGCGGCTGGTCCCTCTCCTCAGCGTGCGAGTGGGTACTGTGTCAGGGGAGCCCACCTTTACACAGACCGACCTGCAGCAAGAGATCGACCAATCAACAAGAACGAATGACGCAGCACTTCTCTGTCCTCAGTTCTGAGAGTGTACTCAGTTATCCATTCACTGATCATGTCAATGACTCTACAAAGCTAACTGGTTTCTCTGTGAGTGAGGTGGCGCCCACAGCCTCGGAGGGAGGCCACATGCGGAGAGGCGTTTGGTGACTGCCCGAGACCCCGATGAGCAAGGGGTCTGAACACGCTGAACTGAGAGTGCCTTCCGGCCGGCAGCCCACTCTGCACCGACTCTGGCAGGCGCTCTCTGCGTCAGCACCACTGGCGCATGCGCACCGAGACAGACGGCGGCTCTGGACCCGAGGCTGCATCCCGCTAATGTTAAAACCCACGTTCTGAACTTCGCTTCCGCAAAACACCATCCATCACACTGAACTAATGTTCTTAATTTGAATTTTATTGATTTTAAATTTTGTTTGTATTTAATTTGAAAGTGGGTTCTGGTTTTATGGTCCTAAGAGAACCATGAGCGGAAGCTGTCAGTTTACTCTGAATTCTACATAAGTTACATATTAATAAAAATATTTACATTGTCCCCATGAGAGAAGAGCCGTAAGATTTCTATCTTTCTTTAAAAGAGCTCTTGCTTGATATGTTACTTGAGTTTGAGAAACACGGGTCATGGCCCCCGATTTGATGAAATGTCCCTTTTGGACAGAAAGCCCTTTCAGAAAAGATCCTGCACTTGAACTCCCTCACTTCAGTGTCCTGGGGGCAGTGGGGGGGGGGCACAAAGATGAGGCCACTTTCCTTGGAGACACAGGAGACCAGAGCAGGGCTGGGAGTCGCAGCCCAGTCCCTCAGCCCCAGGGGCCCGTCAGGGTGCGTTGGGGGAGGGGCAGGCAGGAGCCACACAAGCTAGGACAGCTACCCTGGGCTGGAGAAAGGCCAAGTCTGCTACCAGAATCACTGACCTTGTCCTCACAGCAAACCAGACGCAGCGGTGACTCCTGCTGTTCTATAGGGAGGCTGTAACCAGACCAACCACGGGGAAGACCTGGCCCCTTTGAAAGGGTTTTAATGGAGTGAACCCCCTTCCCTTCCCGGAGTTCACGTTTGTTTCTGTAACCCAGCGCCTGGCACAGTCCCTGCCTCATTAGAGATGCTTAGTAAATATTTGCTAAACCAAGGAGCTCTTTCTTAACTAAAAAGCAGTGCGCTGAGACCTCCCTTTTCCACGGGAGGCTCCGGGACTCCACAGGAGGAGACAGAAGTCGCTCCTACTCAGAAGCCTCCCAGGACACCCTGGGACTCCCAGCTGCCTTTCAGCACCCAGCCGGAGACTCCGAGAACAATTATCAGCCGCGACAATGCGCGGACCGCCGCCCTCCCAACAAGCCCAGACAAAGCGCGGAGACCTTGTAGCTGAAAAGGAAGTGAATGGAGAGAGAGGAGGTGCGAAATCGAGGCTAGAGCAGGCTGTGGGGACAGTGTCGGTGTCCAACTGCACAGCAATCAGGTTGCACAATGCCACCCGAACCCCCAGGACCCGCACGCCCTCGCTAGGGTGCCCAGGCCCATTGTCTGGGCCTCTGTTATCTGGTCTGGAACCAGCCTGGTTGTGGATGGAAAGAAAACAACTGCGATGTTAGACCAAACCTACAGATCTACGGAATTGCAAAGAAAGGAAGAAAGCTACAACCCAAGTGTCCTCAGCTCTCAGTGTTTGCTGTGAGTTTTTCAAGAGGAAAACTCAGCGGGCTTCCACATGGGCCCTGGGTTGGGACCACTCTCTCTGCCAGCCCACCAGAAGTGGAAAAGCTCGAGTGACGCGGGCAGACACCATGTCCCTAGGCAAACACCCGCAGTGGCTCAGCCCCCACAGAGGGCCTGGGGTGGACGTCACCAAGCAGTCACCATGCCACTTCCTAGGGAACCCAGGTGGCCTCACAACCCTCTGACCCAGCCATGACCACCCAGGGCTGGTACTGGCTCACACGGTGGAAGCTGTCCCCCTGGCTGGCCTTCCCAGGCCAGTCGGCCCTTCGTTCAACAGAGGCTCTGGGAAGTCACGCCACCGCCCAAGGTCATGCAAAGGGTGCGGGGCGAGCTGGGTCAGAATTCAGGATCCTTCTCACTTGGAAAATCACGCTGGCGCCTTTCCCAGATGAGAGCCAACTCCGATGGCGGAAGGACAAGGGCAGCATGGGAAGGGAGAACTCAGGGAGTCTGAGCCCCTCCTCTGAGCCAGTGCTGCCCAGTCCCGGGGCCAGGGGCAGCGACCTTCACAGCACTGACCACCCCGGCAGACACACTGCTGGGCTGAGAGCGGGATAATTACAAAAAAAAAAAAAAGCTAAGGGTCCGGAATTTCTGCAAAGTGGGCCTCTCAAATGAAGAAAGTTTCACCGGGTGCCTGTCCCCACCCAGTTCCCTGGGACAGTGTTCCCAGCGATAGTCAACGGGCAGAGGCGTGGGAGAAACGGGCTTTGTGCCCAGCCTGCAAGACCAGCGGCTGGAGGGACAAAGACCTACGAAAGCCCAAGGAAGTCCCCTGCTGGTTTTTCCTCTCTGGAAAGAGGGTAGTGACAGTTAAGCAGGGTTTTTCTCACCCCGCAAACGGCTGAAGCTCAGTATTTTTCTACATTCTCTACAGCACCAGGGTCACACACAAACCTACTAAATAAAAATAGATCCTAGGAGGTAGAATTTGCTCACTGGGCCAGTGTGTTCATTTCCCTGGGCTCAATTAGCCTAGATTTAAGCAATAAAGCGCATATACTCTTTATAGAGCATATAAAAGTTGAAATGATTTCTCTACCCACCCCCAACCCCCGGCTATTAACTGTGTGGCTGCTGAGTGTTAAATTTCCTTCTGACCA
>PVKM010050420.1:0-10718 GCA_004027735.1 Carollia perspicillata
ATGTTAGGGAAATTGTTGGACTGAAGCTTTTATCTGCTGAACCTCTCCCAAATCCCTTACCTACACTTTGTTCCCTTGAATTCCAAACCCCTTACCTACACTTTGCCCCTTATAAAAAAACCTGGCTTAAAAGGAAACGTAGGGTGGTCTATGAGGGCACAAACCCACCGTCTTCTCAGGTTGCTGGCCATCTGAATAAAGCGCCCACACTCAGTCCCTGTTTCTGCTTATCGGGTCTGGTAGGTGACAGGCAGCACGAATGCCGGCTTTTCTGGTTTCAAGGAGGTGGGCTCACACCCAGCCTGCAAATACAGCTTCTGACAAGTATGCTGGGATTGGGGGGGGGTGGCACATGGACGGGGCCTTTAAATCTCCACAGTCTGAGTGTGTGCCCTAACACTGACACTTCCTCTCAGGAAAAATGTGGAGGCTATTGCCACCCTTGGTCACCAGCTTGCTGGGGTGGGGTCAGTATCTCAGGGCACCCTGGAACCCTGAAGAACAGCTGCCTGGCCCCAGGAGAGGGAGGAGAGGATTCCTGTTCTCTGGTTTTAATTTGATTCCACCCTCCAGCACAACTCCAGGGCACGAGGCCCAGAGGTGGGGCTGAGAAACCCTGGGTGCAGTCTAAACTCAAGCAACCCTGTTCCCTTATGCTGCCTCTTCTGCAAGTTTGGCATTTGAAGGAATCAAATTGTCTAATTAAAATTTAACAATCCCTTATCAGGCTCGTGGCGGGTGAGACACTAGCTGTCTTAAACACATCATTTTTTCCCTCTTTTCTAAGACTTGAAGCATTTCACTGACAAAAGGAGGGGGGCACTTTGCATTTGCATATCAAAAGCAGCTTGGCGGAGTGACTTCAGCTGGATGGGAATTGGGAGTGAGTGGGTAAGGGCCCCTCTTCGGACCCCACAATTCGAGCCACCCCTGCTCCTCCAGTCAAAGACTCGGGCTGTGTCTTGGGGGCAGGCCCTTCCCCAGATCCCCCTGTAGCTACAGGAAGAATGGGGGGCAGGGAAAGAAAGAAGGGAAGGAACCATCGGCATTCCTCCCTATTCCAGAGGCAAAGAGGCGTCACCGAATAACGCCTGGCTTACTGCCCACAAGGGCTGCCTCAGCAGGGGACAGAGGAACCAGGACCTGGGGCTCCCAGAGCCCTCGGCCAGGCAGTCACAGAGGCCTGAGAGGGTCTTCTGGGACAGACCTGGGGAGGGCCCCCGCGTGGGTGGAAGGCATAGTCCCATGTTATCTCCGTGGAAAGGCCTGCAAGCCCTGGGGTGGCGGTGGGAAGAATGGGGGGGGAGGGTCTGCGGGCGGTGGTGGAGGAGGAGGAATGGAGAGGAACATTGCAATGGAGAACAGGGAAGTCTGCGTAGAACAGAGGAATCTGGCAACGGCAGGGAATCGTAACCCACCCCACTGTTCTTTCGGCAGCGTCTGTGAGTGCTGACTGCGGCCAGGCGCAGCTTGTAGATGGACAGTACCAGGAGCCTGAGAACTGACTTCAGAGACGCAGACCCTGACCACCAAGCAACTGAGCTCCGCAAGTCTCACTGCCCTGTGACCGTGGGGCCGGGAGGACCAAACCAGGACAGCCCACACGGGACTGTCGCCGGCCTTACCAGAACGGACTGCGCTCTCCTGCACGTAGAGAACTTCGCAACAGGCTCCCTTGAGCTCTTTGTTCTGTTCCCCTTTCCCTCCTTAGAAAACCTCTGCCTGAACTGAGGTGTGGAGATGGGCTTTGAGACACGAGTCTCCCGTTTTCCAGGCAGCCAGCACCTGAAAATAAACCACTTCACATCAGCACTTGCCTCTTGAGTACTGGCTTCCGTAGCAGCAGGCGGCGGACCTGCAGCCGGTGACCTGAGCGAGGGTGGGCGATCAGTGCTGTCGCTCCCAGGACCCCCCCCCACCGCCCTGAACATCTTCCCCAGAGTCCCGAGCCCGACATGTAGGGCAGTATGGCATTGAGGCTGGGGGCATGGAGGTGAGTGAACACTGACTGGCTCAGGCACCAGTATTCACTCTGGGTTCCTATTTAAGGAGAGGGACACCTCCTCTCCCAGGCACAGGCAAGGTCGTTCCCAGAAATTCCTTGGCTCTAAAAGTTCAGGGGAATGGTGAGGGTAACCTACCCGCTCACTGCTGAAAGGGGACAGATGTGAACTAGACCTCGGCTAGTGGGGAAACCTGCCCTCCAGTGGCCTGCAGTGGGAAAGAATGCCACCCGCTGACACCATCCCCGCTTTGTGTCCCCTCCAGGCATGGTGAACCTCCCTAGTCCAACCTGGAGTTCTGCAGGGCAGCTGAGCAGCAGTTGGGGAAATTGTCTCGATTTCCTTAGAAAGTGTGGAACAGCTTGGATGAATCTCTCCCATTCTTGCTCTCTGGCTGGGTCTGACCCCACCCAGCTGGAGCCGGGAGGGTGGGCATAGTCTTGAGGGCCCTTAGTGGCCCAGCCTGAGGTTCATAACCCAGTCACCTGCTCAAATGTCTCCCCGCCAGCAAACTGCACTCGCTGAGGTTGAACGTAGTCAGACAGTCCCCCCTGCTTCCCACCTCACAGCAGAGAGAAGCTCTCCTCGAATGCTCATTCAACTTCTCATCACAAAGGCCACAAACCTGCCACCCCAGGCACCCCTGGTCCATCCCCCTGGGGCCCCAAGGTCCCACCTCCAGACTAGGCTCTGTCCTTCCACCAGGGCTCGGGATTCAGTCCTGGCTGGTGTCCGCCTCCTGCTCACCCTCAGGGCAGCCCTTTCGCCAGGAAAGCCTTCCCGATACTCTAGCTCAGAGCCAGCCTCTTACTCAGCGCTCTCACAGCACATGTGCTCCTCACTGGCCCTCATCACAGGTGTAATTAGGTCATTATTTGTTTAATTATCTGTTTAGTGTCTGTTCTCTTGCCAAACTGTGAGCTACACCAGCTTAAGAATCATACCTGGAGACCGAGTGGTATGGCTCTAGCACAGGGGCCATTTCGGCCCTCGCATGCCTGGCTGGTGTGGAGCCCTCCCTTCACATGGCCAAATCTGGGTCTGCTGGGGCCTGATAAACAAAGTTGGCCTCACCCTGATGACTCCCTGAGACCCTGCCCCACCACAAAGGTCTGCGGACACCCAGCAGGGGGCAGCTAGACTCGGTGTACCCTGGGACTTCTGCTGAGTGGCTCAGGCCCAGCACTGGCACCAAGTTTGAACCCGTCTCAGTCTGGTGAGCACCACTCACCCCTACACGGTGACTCACTGAGAACCTACTTCATGAGACTCGAGTACCATCAGGGGCTGTTTTAGTCACTGAGCCTACCAAGACGGCCAGGAGGCAGAGGCAGATGGAGGTGGATTTCCGTGCACCTTGAGGCTTTCGCTGACCTGCCCCTGGGCTCGGTAATGGTGAAAGCTGCCCTTGGTGTGCGGCTCAGTCCTTCCCTTGCACACCCAGGCCCAGCAGAAGCAGCCACAAACTGCAAATTACATCGTAGTTCCAAACAGGTTGTCCAGGGCCAGTCACATGCAGCACCTGGCACTGACATGAACTACAGTCCCTCGTAAGAGGCCCCAAAACCAACACACCCAGCGGCCAGCTTTAGACAACATCACAGTACCCAGTTGGCTTCACAAGTGGCATAGCCAAAGGGAGATCTTGGCAGGCAGCAGACCCAGTGCGGCAAATCCCACTGTGTGTCAGCACCCACACAGCAGCTCATACACCAAGGTCGAGGTCAATCCTCCCAGGCAGCCAGCCTAAGGGTCCACCCCACATATGAACAGGCCAACAGCACTCAGGCTTACTTATAACAGGAGGGCTCACATAAGCAACACAAGGGTCATTACTAGACTATGCAGCACAAGTGAACAAGGAGACCACCGGGCCCCACCTACTACATTAGGCCACCCTCCTAAGACTGGGAGAAAGAGCAGCTCTATCTAATATATAGAGATGAACACAAAAAGTCAACCAAAATAGGGAGACAAACATGCTCCAAATAAAAGAACAGGAGAAATCCCCTGAAAAAGGAGTTAAATGAAATGGCAGCAAGTGATTTACCAGATATAGTGTTCAAAAAAATGATTATAAGGATGTTCAAAGAACTTACTGAGAAGTTCAAGACACTTGGTGAGAGCATGAAAAAGGACATAGAAACAATAAAAAAGAGCTAGCCAGAAGTGAAGAATACAGTATCTAACATGAAGAATACACTGGAAGGAATAAACAGTAGGTTGGATAAAGAGCACTGAATCAGCAATTTGGAAGACAAGGTAGAAGAAAACACTCAATCAGAGCAGCAGAAAAAAAAATCCAAAAACACATGAGGATAGTTTAAGGCACCTTTGGGACAACATGAAGCATAATGACATCAGCATCACAGTGGTACCAGAAGGAGGAGGGAGAGGAAAGGATTGAGAACCTATTTGAAGAATTAACGGCAAAAACTTCCCTAGCCTGGTAAAGAAAAAAGACACATAGGAAGTACAGAGAAATCCCAAACAGCATGGACCCAAAGAGGCCTACACTGAGACACATCATAATTAACATGTCAAAGGTTAAAGACAAAGAGAGATCTTAAAAGCAGCAAGAGAAAGACAGTTAGTTGTCTGCAACGGAGTTCCCATAAAACTGTCAGCTAGTTTCTAAACAGAAACATTTCAGGCCAGAAGGGATTGGCAAGAAATATTCAAAATGATTTGAAGCAAGGACCTAGAACCAAGACTATTTCATTCAGCAAGTCTATCATTTAAAATTGAAGGGAAAATAGAGAGCTTTGAAGAAAATGAAACACTAATGAACACCAAACTAGTATTATAAGAAATTTTAAAGGGTCTTCTTTAAGAAGTAGAAGGAAAGAAAGAGGAACATAGTTATAAAGAATAAAATTGCAATAATACATACCCATCAATAATCACTTTAAATGTAAATGGCTTAAATGCTCCTATCAAAAGACATAGGGGGGTGAACGGATAAGAAAACAAGATATATAGATATATAAGCGCGCGCGCACACACACACACACACACACACACACACACACACTTCTTCCAAGAGACCCACCCGGGAACAATAGGTACACACAGACTAAAAATAAAAGGACGGAGAAAGAAATTTCATGCGAATGGAAATCTAAATAAACTGGGGTAGCAATACTTATATCTGGCTAAATAGACTTTTAAACTAAAGCTATAGTAAGAGGTAAGTAATGTAATTGAAGCAGTAATCAAAAAACACCAACAAATTCCTGACTAAATGCCTTCACAGATGAATTTTACCAAATATTCAAAGAAGAACTAGCATCTGTCTTTCTCAAACTATTTCAAAAAATTCATGAGGAAGGAAGACTCCCAAGCTCATTTAATGATGCCAGCATTACCCTAATTCCAAAACCAGATAAAGACATTATAAAGAAAGAAAATTATAGACCAATACCCCTGATGAACATAGGCGCTAAATCCTCAACAAAGTTTTAGCAAACTGGATGCAGCAACATATGAAAAAGATCACACACCATGACCAAGTGGGATTTATCCCAGGGATGCAAGGTTGGTACAATATCCACAAATCAATGAATGTGATACGCCACATAAACAAAATGAAGGATAAAAATCACACGATCATATCAATAGACACAGAAAAAGCATTTGATAAAATGCAGCACCCATTTATGATAAAAAATGTTTAGCAAAGTGGGAATAAAAGGACCATACCTAAACATAATAAAAAAGCCATATGGGATAAACCCACAGCCCACACCACACTCAACAGGAAAAAATTAAAAGTGTTTCCCTTAAGACTGGGAACAAGACAGGGATGTGCACATTAACCTCCTTAGTCAACATAGGACTGGAAGTCCTAGCCACAGCAATCAGAAAAAAAGAAATAAAAGGCATCCATCAGAAAGAAAGAAGTAAAACTGTCACTATTTGCAGATCGCATGATACTGTACGTAAAGAACCCTGAAGACTCCGCCAAAAAACTATAAGAATGGATAAATGGATTCAGTAAAGTAGCAGGATAAAATGTAAATATCTAAAAAATCAGCTGCATTTGTGTATACTAATAATGAACTATCACAAAGGCATACTAAGAAAACCATCCCATTTACAATTTTGTCAAAAAATACCTGGAAATAAATTTAACCAAGGACGTAGAAGGCCTGTACTTGGAGAATTATAAGACACTGAGGAAAAAATTGGAGATACAAATAGCTGGATGCATATACTGTGTATGTAGATAGAAAGGATATATATCATTAAAATGTCCATACCTCCCAAGCAATCCACAGATTCAAGGCAGTTCCTATCAAGATATCAATAACATATTTCACATAACTAGAACAAATATTTCAAAAAGTTTTATGGAATCACAAAAGACTTCAAAAGCAATCTTGAGAAATAAGAATAAAGTTGGAGGAATCATGCTATCTGACATCAAATGATACTACAAGGCCATAGTAGTCAGAACAGCATGGTACTGGCATAAAAACAGACACAGATCAAAGGAACAGAACAGAGAGCTCAGAAATAAACCTATGCTTTATACTCAGTTAATATTTGACAAAGAAGACAAGAACATACAATGGGGTAAAGATAGTCTCTTCAATAAATGGTGTTGGGAAAATTGGACAGATACATGTAAAAAACTAGACCACCTTCTTACACCATATACAAGAAAAAACTCAAAATGGATTAAAGACTTAAATGTAAGATTTAAAACCGTAAATATCCTAGAAGAAAACATAGGGCCCTGACAGGTGTGGCTCAGTGAGTTGGACACCATCACACAAACTGAAAGGTCCCCAGTTCGATTCCTGGTCAGGGCACATGCCTGGGTTTTAGTCCAGGTCCCTGGTTTGGGATGTGTGAGAGGCAATTTATTACTGTTTCTCTCTCACACTGATGTTTCTCTTCCTCTCTTTCTCACTCTCCTCCTCTCTCTCGCTCTCTCAAAATATATAAATAAAATCAATTTAAAAAAGAAAACAGAGGTAGTAAATCTCAGACATCTCTTATAGCAGTCTTCTTCCTGATATATCTCCTTGGGGAAGAAGAACAAAAGAAAACTAAACAAATGGGACTGCATTAAACCAAGAAGTTTTTGCACAGCAAAGGACACCATCAACAAAATGGCAAGACAACTTACTGAATGGGAGAATATATTCACCAATGATACATCTGATAAGGGGTTAATAGCCAAAATTTATAAGGAACTTATAAAACTCAATACCAAAAAAAACCCCCAAACAATCCAATTTTAAAAAATGGGCAGAAGACCTGAACAGACCCTCCTCCAAAGAGGACATACAGATGGCCAATAGAAATATGAAAAGATGCTCAACATCACTAATCCTCAGAGAAATGCAAATTTAAACCATGATGGGGTATCACCTCACACCAGTCAGAATGGCCATCATCAATAAATCAATGAACAACAAGTGCTGGTGAGGGGGTAGAGAAAAGGGGACCCTCGTGAACTGATGGTGGGGATGCGGATTGGTACAGCCACTGTGGAAAGCAGTACCGAGTTACCTCAAAAAATTAAAAATGAAACTCCGTTATGACCCAGTGATTTCACTTCTGGGAATATATCCAAAGAAAACCAAAACACTAATTCAAAAGAATATATGCACCCCTATGTTCATTGCATTCAGAATAGCCAAGATTCGAAGCAGCCCAAGTGCTCAGCACTAGATGAGAGGGTAAAAAAAGCCGTGATACACTTGCACAATGCAATACACTTGGCCACAAAAAAGGAGGAAATCTTACCTTTTGTGACAGCGAGGATGGACCTGGAGAGTATTATGCTAAGTGAATTAAGCCAGTCAGAGAAGGACAAACGCCATATGATTTCAGTCATATGTGGGATCTAATGAACAAAGTAAACCAGCAAACAAAATAGAAACAGACTCATAGATAGAGAGGACAAACTGACAATTGTTAGAGGGGATGGTGTTCGGCAGGGCTGGATGAAAAACGTGAAGGAATTAAGCAAAAAAACCCCAACAAACTCATAGATACAGACAACAGTATGGTGACCACCAGAGGGAAGGGGTGGGGGGAGGAAGAAGAGGATAAAGTGGGATATATGGTGACAGTAGGACACCTGGCTGTGGGTGGTGAACACACAATACAGTGTACAGATGATGTAGTATGGAACTGGACGCCCGAAGCCTATATAATATTATTAACCAACGTTACCCTGATTTTTTTAAAAAGAATCATAATTATCTTGCCTTGTTACGATCTTCTCACTTCTCAGCACAGCACCTGGAAGTGGTAGGTGCTCAATAAATGAGAGGCATTCCTGGGTGCTAATATCTCTTCCAAGTGTGAAGGAGCCAGTCCCAGGGTCTCTTTCTACCCTGAGCATTGTTTTCTCTCTCTGGATCCTTCTCAAGGGGTACCAGTAGCCTCCTCTGAGGTCTGCACGTGGACCACAAGGTCCCAGTCATGGTGATAGCTGGGGTTGAATGCCCTGCTGGTTGGGGTCAATCCAGGAGCTCTCCAGCTGGGCCATCACTGCGGCACGCAGGGTTATAGGCATTGGAAGAGAAAGAGAATGCTCGTGGGTGGAGGGGAGTATAGGTGTACGTGGAAGCGGGGAAATTAACCGGAGTTCTGGGGAAAGGGAAGCACAGATTTGGTGGGGATAGTTGTGGGCTCCTGGAAAGCCCTGGGGGACAGGGTTTCACAGCATCTAGATTAGCAGCATCCAGTATGGGTGTGAAGTTACACACAGGCCAAGGTGGCCCGCAGCCCCTTTCTCACTCAGCACCAATTGGCAACTACAAAGCATGTGCAGTGAGCACACTGAGCGCTGCTGAGACCCACGGCTCATCGAAGGAGCTGCAGGGTAAGGTGGGAGTCTCCCAGGGGGAGGCGGGAGCACACACAGTTCCTCGTCCAGCTGTGGAAAGGCAGCCACAGAGAGACCAGGGGTGAGCATGACAGGAGCCTCCTCATCTCTGATGCTCCCGTCCAGCAGAAACACCTGCTGTTTCTGCTTCTCCCAAAGGTGGCCAGGTGTCCCGGGAGCTGTGGACTGCCAAGGACTTCAGAACTTTACGTTCTCATTTCCGGGTCAGGGGCCCCTGGGGCATACCATGGGGTGAGGCAGGGTCCGGGGACACAGTGAATCCAAGAAGGGATAGCTGCCTGACAATCCCATCCCTGTGGATTTTGATGGCTCCGTAAAAATGTCTCCTTGCAAACTGTCAAAGTGTCACAAATTAATTAACTGTTAGCTAGAGTGACTCAGTGGGGAGGGGGTGGGGGAGTACCGCTCGGATAATGCTAAGCAGGGTGGTGGCAGTACTGTTCTCTGTGTGCACTGCCTTTTGATTAAAAATCCTCGCTTCTCCACACTGTGCGAAGGGAGGGGCAGAGCACTGGGGCAGCTCACGTGCGCGCGGAGCAGAAACTTGGCTGCTGGGTAGCAGGGTGGAGGGTGTCGGGCCCGGGCCAGCTCCCAGAGGAAGGGAACGCAGTGGGGAGAAGGAAGCAACTAGAAATGGCTCAGGAGACCTAAATTCAGAACAGAGCCCACAGGCTGGCAGTTTCCTTTTACCCTTTTGCTCTCTTACCCTCCCTCCTCAATTTTCCCCCAGGAAGAAAAGAACCGAACCGGGGAGTTGGGCTTGCTTTGCCCTGGGGCCAGGCCAGGTCACAGGAGAAGGGGAGGCTGGCTCACTGAACTGCCCAAGGAGGCCAGCAGGAGCCAGGAGAGGAGGGAGGGCTGGGTCTCAGACCAGCCTCCTTGACCTTTACTTTAATTTCAGGAAAGAACTGAGAAAACATGCTCTTGAAAGTCAAGAGGGAGACAAATCCTGAAACTTATTGCTCTAGAAGAAGGAAAAACAATCCTCACTATTTGGCAGAAAATTGCTCTACTTTATGAAAACACATCCCTGTTCATAAAAAGAGGGTCCAGTCCAAATAACAGCCAACATCCCACTGCGGGGCACCCTCTCCCCACGTCACCCTGTCCTCCAGCTCCGGCAAGCTCGCACTGGGGCTCTTTAGCCACAAAGATGAAAGGTGGGGGCAACATTGAAATTGGTGCCCACTAATAACTATTTGGTGTGGTGCCTTAAAGACAAAAGGAAGGTAAAACCTCACAGGAATGCAATCAGCAAAATCCAGATTGTAAAAAAGGCTTCAGGGTAAATGACCTGGTTTCTTCCAAAAATAAATTGCATGGAAACAAAAAAAAGAGAGATGGTGGGGGGGGGTTCTGTAATAAAAGCAACTTAAAAGCCATCGGTCAACTGCAAAGTGTGGACCTTATTTGAATCTTGATTCAGAGAAACCAGGTTTTTCAAGATCTTTAACATTCATGAGACAATTAAAAATTTGAAGAGATTTTTAATATTAAGGAATTACTGATAATAATGTTTAGATATGGCAGTGACATTTCAGTTAACTTTTTAAGAATCCTTATTTTTTAGACATGCCCACTGACATATTTACAGATACAGTTACATGAGTTCTGTGATTTATTTTGAAAGAATGTCTAGGGACATATAAACAGAACAAATTTTGCCATAAGTTGATCATGGCTAAAGCTGGGTGGTGACACACTGAGGTTCACTGTATTATTCTTTTTAATGTATATGCTTGAAATTTTCTATGACAAATTGTTTTTTAAAAAAGTCGGATCTGCCATTTAACCTCCACAGCCTCCCTCCCCAAATATGGGTGCGCCCCAGACTTGGGCCGTCT
>PVKM010050421.1:0-10721 GCA_004027735.1 Carollia perspicillata
AGGCCAGGTCCCCAGTTGGTGGAGCACAAGAGGCAACCACACATTGGTATTTCTCTCCCTCTGTCCCTCCCTTCCCCTCTCTAAAAATAAATAAATAAAATCTTTTTTTAAAAAAGTACGCCCCCTGTAAGAATCTGGAATAGGCAGTGTTAATATTTTGTTGTATTTGTGTAAAAATGAGATCATATGGCATTTTGTATCTTGCTTTTTGGGCATTATATTGTTATTAGTTTCCCTTATAATTAAGTACCATTTAAAAATGCATGTATACCATTCTATCATGTTTATATACCATGTTTAGGGTTATTTAACCTAAGTTTTTGATATTATAGACAGAGTTAGGATGAATTCTTGTCCACATATCTTTTTGTAAGACTCCTATAGTAGTATAATTATTAATTAGATCAACTAGTATACTTTTTAAATATATTTTATTGATTATGCTATGACAGTTGCCCCATTTCTGCCTCTTTATTACCCCCTGACCCACACCCCCTCCCGCCCACATTCTCCCACCTTAGTTCATGTCCATGGGTCATACATATAAGTTCTTTGGCTTCTACATTTCCTATACTATTCTTAACTTCCCCCTGTCTATTTTCTACTTACCATTTATGCTACTTATTCTCTGTACCTTTTCCCCCTCCCTTCCCCTCCCACTCTTCCCTTGATAACTTTCCATGTGATCTCCATTTCTGTGATTCTCTTCCTGTTCTAATTGTTTGCTTTGTTTGTTTTTGGTTTTGTTTAGGTTCAGTTGTTAGCAACTGTGAGTTTGTTGTCATTCTACTCTTCATATGTTTTATCTTCTTTTTCCTAGATAATTCCCTTTAACATTTCATATAAGGGCTTGGTAATGATGAACTCCTTTAACTTGACCTTATCAGGGATGCACTTTATCTACCCTTCCATTCTAAATGAAAGCTTTGCTGAATAGAGTAATCTTGGATGTAGGTCCTTGCCTTTCATAACCTTGAATATTTCTTGCCAGCCCCTTCTTGCCTGCAAGGTTTCTTTGGAGAAGTCAGGTGACAGTCTTATGGGCACTCTTTTTTAGGTAACTGTCTCCTTTTCTCTTGCTGCTTTTAAGAGTCTGTCTTTATCTTTAATTTTGTAACTAAATAATTTTGTAATTATGATGTGCCTTTGTGTGTTCCTCCTTGGGTCCACCTTCCTTGGGACTCTCTGAGCTTTCTAGACTTCCTGGAAGTCTGTTTCCTTTGCCATATTGGGGAAGTTCTCCTTACTTATTTTTTCAAATAAGCTTTCAGCTTCTTGCTCTTCCTCTTCTCCTTCTGGCACCCTTATGATTCGAATGTTGGAACATTTAAAGGTGTCTTGGAGGTTCCTAAGCCTCTCCTCATTTTTTTGATTTCTTGTTTCTTCATTCTGTTCTGGTTGAATGTTTCTTTCTTCCTTCTGGTCCAGACTGTTGATCTGAGTCCCAGTTTTCTTGCCATCACTATTGGTTCCCTGTACATTTTCCTTTATTTCACTTAGTATAGCCTTCATTTTTTCCTTTAGTTTGTGACCATATTCAATCAATTCTGTGAGCATCCTGATCACCAGGGTGTTGAACTCTGCATTTGATGGTTGGCTATCTCTTCATTACTTAGTTGTATTTTTTCTGGAACTTTGATCTATTCTTTCATTTGGGCCATTTTTTTTTTTTTTTTTTGTCTCAGTACACCTGTTATGTAGTAAGGGGCAGAGCCTTAGGTGTCCACCAGGGCGAGGTAACCCACATCACTGCTGTGTAGTGCTATATGTGGGGGAGGGGTCTGAGAGAGAACATCACCGCTTGCCCAGCTCTCTGCTGGATTTCAGTTGCTTCCCCTGCTTCCCACAAGCAAATTGGGCCCTTCTGGTGCTGATTCCCAGCTGGGTGGGCTTGTGTACATTCCAGGACCCTGTAGGTCTCTCCAAAGAACTCTCCTGTGAAGCTGGAAGTTTCTCCTGCTGCTACAATGCTCACAGGTTTTTTCAGTCAGAGATTTTGAGGCTTGGTTTCCTGGCACTGGAACCCTGGGTTTCCTGGTCTGTCTCGCTCCCCAGTTGTTCCTCCCAGTTTATCTGCACACGAATGTGGGACCGCCTGCTCCACCAGCTGCCACCTTGCTGTGAGTCCTCTCTGCCCAGCTGCCCAGCTCCACCCCTCCTACCGGTCTGGATAAATGTTTCTTCTTTAACTCCTTGATTGTCGGACTTCCATACAGCTCGATTTTCTGTCAGTTCTGGTTGTTTTTTGTTTTTAAATTGTTGTTGTCCTTCTTTTGGTTGTGCAAGGAGACACAGTGTGTCTACCTGCGCCTCTATCTTGGCGCCTCTATTTTTAATTGCTTTTAGTGGCATAATTTTTATACCACACATTCTACTTGTGAAGTGATTGGAAAGAGTTTTAATATTAATTGGCAAAAAGAAAACAAACCCATGTCAAAATCTATCATGTAAATATAACTAGAGTTAATATTTTGATATATATTTTATTTTACTTAAAAAAAATAATCCAAAATATACTTGGTGTAAGTACACATGAGCCAAGGCTCTAAATGTTTAAAATGTCTTCAAACTAGCCAATTTCCCCCATATTATCTCTATAATAATCTACCATTCCCCACATTGACCTCTGGTTATCCCAGCTCTGCCCCAGAATGAACCAAAGGAGCATATCAAATAGAACCAGAATTTTCTCAGAACACAGAGCGGATAGTGGGATGCACGGCTAACGGCTTCACATAAGTATGAGGTTTGCCAGTTACTCTCCTGGCCGTAGACCCAGAGTCAGCCTCGCTGTGGACAGTTATAAGGACTCTCTCACCTTAATCATCCCACGATTTCTCAGTGCCCCCCCAGCCCTCCCCCTCAGCTGTGGATCTGGAAGGACGTAGGTCCAAAGACCCCTCAGCCATCACCACAGGACATCTCAGCGGCTTTTGATCATTCTAAGCATTTAGAGAGAATGGCCCATTTCCCATCAACGGGCCAAAGAGCGACATTTTTTCTCCCAACACCTCTCCATCTACCCGACTTCCTCCTGCTTCTCTTATCTCTTTTTACAGCCTTCCAGCCGGTAACATTGGACCTAGACTCTCTTAGATGTTTTCTAGGTTTCTTGAAGGCTGATCTGGCTTAAACCATGCATCTAAATTAAAACAAAATTGATTAAGCTTAATATCGAGTTGAGCAGTAACATGATAAGCACTATACCACATTATAATCTCAGTAGATTGTATAATGGCTGCTTTATAATCTCAGAAACAAATGAAGTGCAGGAAAAAAATAACAGAATAGAAATAATGACTTTAAGACCTGTGGTTTTATAAAAAAGGAAAATATTGTGAATTTTGACCTGCACCTATTGAAACAAACCAAATATTAATCAGACCCTGCTTGAACCATCACACATGAGATTCAAATACTTTTCACTTAAGCAAGTTAAAATGAATGCAATGTTTTTAACATTTTCTGAAATAAAACCAGAAGACTAATACTAATTACACTAAGCATCCACCCACCAATATACATGTAAATGATTTACCTGGGAATCTATTTCAATCAAGTTCACCTTCAGAAAGTGGCAGTCAGGAAAACTTCTCTGAACAGGCTTATTTTTACGTGTGAGATTCCTGTGCTTTGTCATGTGGATAAATCACCGAATTGGTCTAAATAGAGTGGGTTCTGGTTGTTATTATAAGCTTTTCTTGGCCTAGAATTTTTCTGCTTATTCACTATGAAGAAGCACGGTGCTTTTTGTTCCGAGAGCAGCAGTAGTAGTTCCTAACTCTGTAAGCAAATTGAAGATGATTGTGTCCATCAGAACCACCTCAGTGAACCAACAGCCCCAAAAGGTGATCACCAGCCATCTGTCTCTGGACCATCTAAAGAAATACAGATGTCCATAGCTGTGTAGTAGAATGAAGTTAGGGACTGCTGATTCCAATCACATTGTCTTCCTGAATTCTGAATCCACCATTTTTCATCAGTTTTAACACGAGGACTCTTCTCATGTAAAATTTTTTAACAGACCCAAACTTGTTGGAGATGATACAAAGTCAGTCATTGCACAATTCACTCCGCCAAGAACTAGCTGTGTGGCCCTGGCTTAGTTATTGAGCTTTGTTTCCTTACCTTTGAAATGAGGGTAATGATATGAACCAATTGACTTATACTGTAGATATGATGATGATTAAATATGGTGATGTCTATAAATGCTTAAAACCTTTGCCTGGCACATTGGGAGCTCAGTAAGTGCTCACAATGGTGAGCAGTGACGTTTGGCAGTACTCAACCAATCACCATTCGGTTTTTACCTACTAAAGCTCAGTGGGCACAGTCATTCGGTTACTTCACCATCTTTTGTTGCATACTGAGGGAGCAATTGTGCTACTTATTCCTAAAAATGCGATTCTAATGATTTCACAAACCATTTGTTTTAATTTTTCTTCTTTTGGTATTTTTTATTTTTTTAGCATTTTTTATTATTGTTCAAGTACAGTCGTCTCCATTTTCCTCCGTCTCCCCCACCCCCACCCCAGCCATCCCCAACTCCCACCGGTGATCCTACCCCTCTTTGCTTTTGTCCATGTGTCCTTTATACATGTTCCTGAAAAACCCTCCCCCTTTAGCTCCTCCCACCTGCCCTCTGGTTACTGTCGGTTTGTTCTTAATTTCACTGTCTCTGGTTATATTTTGCTTCCTTGACTATTTTGTTGATTAGGTTCCACTTATAGGTGAGATCATGTTTACCAACAGGAATACCCATGAATTAAATTAGTGTTGTCCCAGCCCTAGCTGATGTGGTTCAGTGGATTGAGGGCTGGCCTGTGAACTGAAGGCTCGCTGGTTTGATTCCCAGTCAGGACACATGCCTGGGCTGTGGGCCAGGTCCCCAATAGGGAGTGCACAAGAAGCAACCACACATTGATGTTTTTCTCCGTCTCTTTCTCCCTCCCTTCCCCTCTGTCTAAAAATAAATAAATAAAAATCTTTAAAAACAAATTAATTAATTGACGTTGTTCCTAAGGACTTATATTCACTGACATTGGATTTTTGAAAGACTTGACTTTGGAATTTATGGGAAATAATTTCTAAGTAAATAGATCCTTAAAGGTCATGCATTTGCAAAGGAAGTCAAGTGGGTCTGTTTGCTTGCTTGCCTGCCTTGCCATTTTGCGAAAATGTGGAGGTCTGTAGATAAACATCTTGAATTGTTCTGGTAAAAATAAGCATTTGGGGCAAAAGAGCCTAGGGTAGTAGTAACCTGCATAAGGGCAGGATCCCAGGAACATCTGAAAGTTCCAACCAGAGACCAGAGCAAGGCAGCAGGTGACAGCAAGGGGAGCACAAATCTAAGGGCTCACTGGAAATGCATTTGACTTCAGGCTTTAGGGCAAAGCAAGCAGAAGATCGACTCAAACTTGGCAGTTCTCAAACCTGGCCAGAGGGACTCAAAGTCAAAGACAGAATGTTCAATTTCAATAGGCGGGCAGATGGAAACCAGGTGACACCAGAAACCAGGGCAGTGGACATCTGCTCTTTTTTCCTGACCCCTCTGCTTTCCTCCTCTGGTGACAGCATGTTGACTTTACTCAAGGAAACTCTCCTCCCTTTGCTGTGTGTCAGTCCCTTTGCCCAAGGGTTGGGTGCATACCGTGGGCTGAGCCAGTCAAGTGCCCTCTCCAGGAATTTGAATGTTCAGCCAGACGGACGAGGACCTTATTCATAGTGACAGCACATCTGGAACCCTGTCCATCAGTTTTTGTACCTTGATCCTCACAAGAGCCCTGAGGCTGAACTCTTCCAAGGTCTGTTTATTTAACTTTTCTTTAACTTCTGTGGGCTACCCCATGTCATTCCAACAAATTCCTCTTTTATCATTCAGTTAGCCTAAGTAATTTCTGTTGCTTGCCACCAAAGAACCCTGGCAAGGATTCAGGAATCCAGACAGCCGTCTGGCCAGCAGAACTGGTGGGTCAGCAACCTCCTACCCCAGCCAAGGAGCCTCTTACGGTAACATGTGAGGAGAGAGTTTGCTTCAGGAGCAATCATTCAGGTCAGCATGTGCACATGGGTGTACTTTTGCTAGGAAACTGATCTGGTAGTAACCCAAGAGGTACTAGAAGGTGAGAGCTGAATCACTGATTAATTATTGTTTATTACCCAATTATGAGACACTTATATATATATATTTAGCATGAGTGCCAGACCAGGTAAAGTCAAGATTGATTCGATCACTCTATAAAAGAAATGGTAACTATTGAAACACTATCTCTACGCAAAAGAGGTAACTTGGAATAGCTCCTTGACTTAAACATTCATAGAGATAGCCTTGCTCAGCCTGGTTTCAGGCCTCTGCCTTGCTCTTCCAGGCCCCTTTGAGAAATGATGGTCCCACGTTTTGTACTGAGAAAGATCTGGTCCAATGTTTTGCTGTCCTGCTATATTTTGATGTTCATTTCTCAGTCTATTTTCATTGACTGTGCCTTTTTACTTTGCAAATTCTGCCTTTTCTTCTCCAGCAGCAATAATTCTTCTAACCACTCTAGATAGCTTAATGTAAGCACGTTTGAAGTTCACACCCAGAATCAAACAAAGCAAATAGAACATCACCAGCGTACAAAAAATCTAACTTTTTTTTTATTATGCACATTTTGGAAAAAAAATCTCTCTGAACTTGTGTCCACATTCTTGACCCTTACTTTGCATAGCTGCTCTGTTGGCCTTTTGACATTAGGTTGAATTTTTTTTGGAGTCAAGTCAGTCAACCAAACTGTAAAAAACAAAAAGCTTCTGGCCAAGTACAAGGCTTAGTTTATTACTGACCACAGAGAGGGTGGGTGGCTTCAGGTGACCTGTCACAGGTCTCCCGGCAATTACCCCAGGTCATGAGTGCTTGGTACTACCAGTAGGTCCACAAAGACCAGATAACATCTCCATGGGGAAAGGTTAGCTTTTTGCTGTCTGGGCCAAATGACAATTTTGCAAGCTGTTCTTGCACTTGAATATAAGGCAAAGTAGTCATTGCTACTGGAGAAAGAAATAATGCAAACTGTAGACGTAAGGTAGTGTATTCATTCACAAAGATAAAGGGATATGTGTTTTATTTTATTTTGTTATACAGTGCACCAGTTTTCACCACTCCCCACACCATGCTGCTGTTTTAGTCTTTTATAATGATTTGTCCTTATTGAGACCAGGAGGTGAGGCCCTGCCCCATGGCTAATGGTGGTCCCCACAGGAAAGAGGGACAGGGGAGAAGTGGAAAGAGAACCATAATTCAGAAAGGAAAGCCTTGGGCCAGTGGTCCTCAAACTTTAGTTTGTAAAACTGTCCTTTGTGGAACTTATTTCAAAATTCACATTTTCTGGCAGAATCCTCCTGGTGGGGCCTAGAAACCTGCACTTGTCCCACGATTCTGATGCAAGGGATCCTGGAAGCCGTCTCTTAGAAACACTGCCTCAGACCGATGGAGCAGAGGGAATGACTCCTGTCTCTCTCCGGGCCTCGCCCTCCAGGCCTTGAGTTCCAGACCAGTGGGCCCCTCAAAGAGTTCCCAGATGTTAGACCAGGCTGCCTTTCCTCCAAGCAGTCTGCCCTTCCTCTGGGGAGTTCGCCCCTCCTCCAGGGAGTCTGTTTGGCACTGGATAGGGAGGGCTCCAGCAAAGTAGGAGTGCACCGTACACTATAAACCAGAATGGTGGGCTGTGTGTTAGTTACTCCTTCTGTTTCTAAGTCTTTAGGAAAGGTGTTTGCGAGGACGGGAGAAGGGAATTATTTGGTGTGATTTTGACTATATATTCACGTCTCCATGGTGCCTCTGTTATAGTGCTGATGTGAGAATTGACATCAGTAAGGAGTCCAACAATGGTAGCTCTTTTGATGGTGAGGTTGGTTGATGATGATGGTCCCGCAATCATGATTATGGTGATATCAATGTCTCAGCTGCCCTACTCGGAATTATGGGGAAAATGTGGTACCAACCCATCTCCACCAAGACCAGTGTTGTCAGTGGCATCAATGCTTCTGCTCTCCCGAGCCCAGGTTAGCATCAGTAGCAGCAAGTAGGGAGAAGCCTCCAGGGGAATTTGAATTTGGTTGAGCCCAAGCAAAACTACAAAATCCAGCCACTTCTCACAAAGAGGTTCTTCCTCTGTGTCAACCTAGGAAGATCTCGAGTTGGGTTTTATTAAGGAGGCAGGCAGATTCACCTTTTTGTGGGTTGAACTGGTGTTCCAGGGGGCGGAGGGTAGGCCCTCTGTTTCTGAGAGGCATTCTGTAGGGCGGAATGTCCTTGTTTCAGGAGAGTATGAGAGATTTCCTTTTTAGTTCTCCTTCCCAACTTGACTTGTAAGAATCATACTCATGCTTACCTTATACATCACAGTGCCATGTATTTATGTGCATTATTCAGTTTAGTATGGGGCAATGTGAAATATATATATATATGAATCTATGTCATCATAAGCTACGTGATCATTAGACTTGATTGCATGAGGCCTAAAGATGCAGTTAATTTAGTCGGGCACAAAAAGTAGCGTTGGGTGATCAATAAAACTATAATTCATGATACACAACAGACACATCCTAGAAAAATCTCCAGGCAAACGTGTTCCAAAAACAAACTCTATGGTTAAATTATATCTTCAAAAGAATTTTGAACCCATCGAGAAATAAATACTTAAGAATCAACTGTGTATTTAAGTATTTACTGTATCCTAAATATACCTAACAGGAAAATTAAATCACACATCAATACCAGCTAAATACAGTTGAAATGTTAATAAAGGAAATTTAGTTCTTGGCAGTATCATAAACTTAGATGCTTGTCAATGAGACAGAAAACTCTATCTGGAAAAATGAGTTTGAAGCTACTTGGAACAACCCCTCTTGTTGATTGATGGTCTCCTCACTGATCAGACACTTTCCAGATATTTTCAGTACACACAGCAAAACTGCAGGCGCACAGCCATAAGTTTCTCCCGTCCTCATAATCAGGATGACATGTTATCTTTAAAAGGTCAGAGCACCTTACTCAGGATAAGAGGGTAGCTGTCGGTCTTCATGCATCAGGGACCTTTCAGCTACTGACTTACCGAGTCGCTAAATGGATTCTTCCGCACACCGAGGAAGGAGGAAGGTGATGAGCGTGAGGATGAGGGGATGATGGGACCACTCTGCTCTAGATCGGATTGACCAGGGATGAGACTGGAGACTTGGCGATGCTTTTGCCAAAATGGGCTTTGAACGGGGTGGCCATGGTGTGGGAACGCTACGGCAGCAGGCAGAGCTGTGGGCAACCCCCATGAGTCTGCTGCCGGTTTGCACGTATACACCCCAGTGAGGCTTTTTGGAGGGGGAGCAGAGATTCTCCCCGTCTCTCAAGAAGTCAAGTTTTCCATACGTGCTCTCAGGCGCGAGGAGTGAAACAGCAATCTACATCTTGGGGCAGGTCTCATGGATGATGGAAGTTGTTTTAGGAATATGCCGGTTTACGACCAAGTTACCTTATTGTCCCTTCAACAGCAAGAATTATAGAAACTCAGTAGAAGTTTCTGCCATCATTGCTGCCCCAGCCAACCAACCACCTCACCCCCCTGCCCTGTGTGGGCTCCGTCTCGCAGCCGCCGCTGACTCAGCTTCCACATCCTCGTGCTTCCTGCTCACTCACATCTCCTCCTGCCGGAGTGGGTCTCATCGGCATCTCTCTGCTGCTCTGGGCTTCCACTCCCACCACCCGGCGCCTAAGTCCCCATTGCAGAGAGAATCTGATTGGTCCACAGGACGACAGACTCACCTACCTTGGCCCAATCAGCTGTGCCCAAGACTGCGGTCCGTCATAAACTCTCCAACAGCACTCACTATTATTTTGCCTTTATGGAGTTTTTATGGGGAAAATGTCCCAAAAGTATTTCTTTTTTTTTTTTAATTAAAGTAAATGTTCGTAGCACCAAATATTATCTGCTCCAGTAGAAAAGTATTTTAGGCCCAAACTTTACAACTTTTTAAATAGAAATCTTAGCTCCTTTCTCACTAAGTTGTTAAAGGACTTTAAACAATAAATTTCAGTATTAACATTGGAATTTTTTTAGATACCTGAAGTTAGAAAGTGATAACTATTTGGACGCTCTCCTCTTTTCTCTGGGAGATTTTTTTGTCTGATTCTGTTTATAAGCAGATATTTAACACTGAAAAACAGATTCCAAATAGGCCTTTCAAAGCTCCGCAATTCATTGTGAGACATTGGCTTAACACAAAATACTTTTACATAACCCAGGCCACCAAGAGGGATATCCGGTCAGCTATTTTTAAAGCCTTCTCCCCCACGCCATCTCACGTAACACAGCTACAGCAGTTTGCTTAGAAAATTGGCACAGGTTCTGTGATTCATGAAATGAAAACCAAAACGAAAGGTTTTGAGCTTGTTTAAACTAGAAGCATTTTCATCTAAATGTGCTACAATACCAAAAAAAAAAAACCTTTCTGGATTAGACACACCTATATGTATGCAGGATATAGTTTTTTGCATTGATATGTATGTGGTACTAGGCATTGGGCTTACCATATGAATAATTTCCTAAGCACATAAATAATTAACTAACTCTCTCAACAAGTACTTACAGAGCAATAGTTGTGTGCTGTGTCACAGCTGGGGCAGGAGAGTGAGAAGGGTGAACCTGCCCTCACCGAGCTTCTAGTCTAGTGAGAGTTAGGCAAGTGCAATG
>PVKM010050422.1:0-10709 GCA_004027735.1 Carollia perspicillata
ATTCTAAATTTATGTGGAAAAGTAAAAGAACTAGAATAACCAAAAAAATTCAAAGCCAAAGGATAGTCGAAGTTGGAGAACTCACAGTACTTGATTTTTCAGACTTACTATAAAGCTACAGTGATCAAAACAGGGTGGTATTAATAAAAAGGCAATGATCAATGGAACAAAATAAAGAATCCAAAAGGACATAGACACAAAAATAGTTAGTTGGTACTTGGCAACGGTGCGAAAGCAATTCAATGGAGTAAGGGTTTATTTTCAACAAAAGGTACATAACAATTCGACATCCACATGCAAAAAAAGAGGAAGGAAGGAAGGAAGGAAGGAAGGAAGGAAGGAAGGAAGGAAGGAAGGAAGGAAGGAAGGAAAACTTAACCTAATCTTAATGCTTTATACAAAAACAGAACAAAAAATCCTTAAAAAATGAATCATAGAACTAAGTGTAAAATGTAAAACTATAAAACTGTAAAAGGAAAAAAAGGAGAGATGGGGAAGGACTAATTTACATTAGCTACAGATACCTATTCATTTTCCTAATTGCTTAGAGCAGGTTTTATCACCAAAATGAGAGGAGCTTCTCAACAATTCATTCCCTGTACACTGAAAGAAGAGATAGTAACTTCCAAGATAAGGCACTTGGCATAGAGATTCATGGCCAAGATGCTCCTAACAGTCATCTACGAAATGCTATTCTCGCTACTAGGCTGATGATGCCTAATGTGTTTCGCAGACTGGCTGAGATGCTGCCCCCTCTGCGTCTCACCTATTCCGCACTGCAGACAGTCTCCAGGCAGTGGACAAGGAGAATAATCTTGCAGGATCTGTCCAGAGAGTGGGTCTCCTGGCTGTAAACCCTCCTTTTCTCCAATAGCCAACGAAACTCAACCTTGTCTCTGTGATATTGGCCAAAATAAGATACAGTATGAGCAATGGGACATAAAGTTCAAGCTGAGCACACCCATGCTTTTGTCCTCAGATTCCTGGCTGGCACCAGCAAAGTCATAATCATCATTCAGGATGAATTCCCCTGTCAGTTGCAGAATAACAGCTATATGGCTGGCATGATTGTAGGAAATGGATAAACAACCATCGTTTCAGGCTTCTTTGTAGGGCAAGAGCCATGCCAACCCTTTGGGGACCAGTCCAATTTTCAGGAGTTGTTGCAAACAAGAAATGCCAGCATTGGCCTGTAGCTCAGTTGGTTGGAGCCACATCCCAAAAGGTCACCATTGGATTCCCAGTGAGTGCACATACCTAGGTTGCCCATTGGATTCCCAGTAGGGGCTCATATGAGAAAGTAACCAATTGATGTTTCTCTTTCACATGAATGTTTCTCTGTCTCTCCATCTGCCTGTCTCCCTCTGTCTCTCTCTCTCCCCTGACCTCCACCCTCCTCTCTCTCTGAAAGCAATGAAAAAATGCCCTTGGTGAGGATAAAAATGAAAAAAGAAAAACAAGAAATGCCAGGAAAGTTGATAAAGAAGTTGATGCTGTCTTGAGGTATCTGAAACAATGGTGTTACTCCCAGAAAACGGGCATCCTGAGATTCTGCTGGGGAGGAGTTGCTGTCCACCATGTGATGATGAACTATCCAGAATTCATCCTCAAGGATTCTGAAAATGCACATGCTTGAAGAACCTGAAAATGATGCTGTGATTCCTCTTGAGAAAGTTTCTTCACTTACCCAGAAATTGAAAGAATATTGCAAAGTGAAATATCAAATTAAAACATTTTCTGGGAAAACTCATGGGTTTGTGCATCGAAAGAGAGGTTGTTGCCTGAAGACAAGCCTTATATTGATAAGGCAAGAAAGAATTTACTCAAATGGCTGAACAAGTATGTTTTAGCAGTGACCAGTGCAAACTTTTCTCCAGATGGCTTTTGTTCAGAAACTGGCTTTGAAATACTTAGATTCTTTGATTTCTACTTTGTATAAATTAAATCAAGGAACCCTGAAAATTAATTAACTAATTAATTAATTGTGATTAATTAATGCTATTCTCCAGGAGTTACTACCAAATAAAGTTATTTACTACCTCCCAAAGTAATGCATGTTTTCCCAAGACAAACGTACTATAGCCTTTGCTCTGTTCTTTTTCTTACTTTTATAGCTATGACTCTTGTTGATGACATGGTACAAACTGCTCGGGAACATTAAATGCCATCAGCAGTTGACCTTTATCATTTTCACATTTTAATTCCCTAGTATAGTTATTCTAAGACCCCTCTCCAAAAAATGCACAATTTAATTATGAAACATGACATAACCCTGGTTGACCTGTATTTGGGCAAATTGCCTTCCAACGATGTCTACATCACGAGTTAAATCAATGTGTACTCCTTATATCATAAAATTCAAAAAAAATCTTTCAGAGTCAAAGGCTGTTACTAAGACAACAAATTAAAAACCTACAGTAGAATGAGTTGAACATTTATGTAGTGGAGGAGCTTTTGCCTTATTAGGGTTGAAAAGAGTTTTTAAAGTTTTATGAGAGGCAATCCTCGAGTGACTGGAAGACATTTTCAATTGCTCAGCTTTTTGCACGTACTTTGCCTTTTTTTTTTTAACTAGTTGGTAACATACTAAACAAAATCAACTCTGAGGTTTCCTAGAAGGCAATCATTTGTCAGATAAGGCACTATGTAGTGGGAGTGTAAAACTGCACTTTATCATCATTTTATAGCTTAACTAGACACAAGTATAATGTTAAAAGGAGGAAGATAAGATTAGTTTTTAAAAATCTTGGCCAAATGAGTATCCCTTGGAGAAAAAAATTAATTCTATAATTACCAGCAGGAAGTTTTATTTAAAAATTTAATGTTAGCCCTGGCCAGTGTGGCTCAGTTGATTAGAGCATCATCCTGTAACCGAAAGGTTGCAGCTTCAATCCCCAGTCGTATGATCCCCAGGGTGCATATGATCCCTGGTCTGGGCAAGTATGGGAGGCAACCAATCAATATTGCTCTCTGATAGCAATGTTTCTCTCTCCCTTCTTCTCTCTCTAAAAGGCAACCTAAGAAATGTTCTCAGATGAGGATAAAAAATAAAATTAAAATTAAATATAAGATCATATTGCCTTTAATTAAAATCTCTTTATTGTTTTATCTAGGCTTTCAATATTTCTTATTTCTTATCTTGAAACTTTTAATTTATTGCCATGTTTAAGTCTTGCCCCGCCCCCCCACTCAGTCTTCTATAAAGGGATCTTCAAAAAATCAAACCTGACTTTATCATTTTTTCATTTATTTTTATTTTTATTTTTCAAAAAGATTTTATTTATTTATCTTTATAGGGGAAGAGAAGGAGAGAGGGAGAGTAACATCAATGTATGGTTGCTTCTCGTGCGTCCCTTACTGGGAACTGGCCTGCAACCCAGGCATGTGCCTTGATTGGGCACAACCGCAGTTGTTTGGTTGGCAGGCCCACGCTCAATCCACTGAGCTATACCAGCCAGGGCTGATTTTATCATTTTTGATACTTTAAAAAAGACTTCCAAAACCTCTTTTGAAAAATCAAAACCAAAATATCTAGCCTGATACCCAGCCACTTCACAATCTAGCTGTTGCCCTATCTCTGGATAGTCTCCACCTCCTCACCACTACCACAAACTACATCCTTCACTCTATTAGTCAAAATTGTCACCTTTCAATGGAAAGGTTCTGTCTTGCCCAGCTCCATAAGTATTACAGAAAAAGACGAGGGTGAGAAGGACAAGGCACTCACTTCAGCGCAAAGTTTAAAGGGGCACCAAGAAACTTAAAAATCAAGACAAATATTTTAACATTTAAAAAAATCTAAATTAATGCCAAAAATTCATGATAAATATAATATCAACTTTTAAAGACAATATCAGTTATCCCTGCCTGAATTTCATTCTGCTTAGTTATAATTCTTAGTTAAAAATTTCATTCTTACTTGTAGTCAAAGACTAACTTAAATAGTAATCTCTCTGAAGGAATTCTCCTGTCTTCTCAGAGAGTACACTTTTTTCTACCTCTAATTCAACCACTGTTTAACTTTTCTGCAACTGGTCTCATACTTATCTCTGCACTTATATACCTTTTTTGGTGAACTGTGAGAACTTTTAAACCATCTCTATATCCCAGTGATTAATACATGTTCAGAGTTCCACGAATATCTGCTGTATGAATAGACAGATAGGTTACAGCAGGTAGAGAATGAGATGAAAAATTTGGAATCAGAAATAGAAATTTCAGTTCCACTCCCACAATTCATATATTTATCAATTTAATGATGCTGAGTATATCTCTGGGTATGACCTTACTTCCATAAGACTGAGCACCTATCAATTTTTTAAAAGAGAAGGCATACAAAGAGAATTGACATTTATTTATTCATTTGAAGTGAAGAAGGTGAAGAGAGAAAATAGAGAACTTGGTTTACCAGCTAAAAAAATCTATATGTTTGGCCCTGGTATATTCCAAGATTGTGGGTTGGATCCTGAGTCAGAGTACATACAAGGATCAACCAATTAATGCATAAATAAGTAAAAGGACAAATCAATGCCCCCCCCTCTCAAAATCAATCTGTAAGATAAAAAATTTTAAAGAACTACATGTTTAAAAACAGAGTCAGGAAAAGCACCGAGTACACTGTTTGGGAGCTGCAGGTTGTTCAGCGTGTCTTCATGTAAACAGCGACTAAACATCAGAGGGTAACCCAGGAAACTAAGTGGGCAGAGCCCAGACCCTGGGTGAGGCCCTTGTCTGATATTCCTTCCAGGAATGTATGGCATAACTGAGTTAACACTGAATTAACAAGAATGAGTTTCTGCCAAAGTTGTAAATGGAGCTCATAAGCTGAGTCTGGCTGTGGAGAGAAGAAATAAACCATAATACATTCAAGTTTGTGAACTATTGTTTATTTGAAATGCACCGTTGAACAAGATTGTGAGAGGAATGTATAGTATGTATAGAAAGAAATTCTTCAGATATTGGGGAAGTAGAATATATAAGATTTGTCAACATACTAATAGGCAGAAGGGAGGTTATTGATAGTGAGGCATTTAGATTAGAAGTATAAGTCATAAGAAAGTATAATGTATAAATAGAAATAGCAGCATTTTAAATTTTTCTAGTATAACACAGGCACCAAATTATCCAGCCTTAATGCTCTGGTGTCTTTCCTCAAAACACCAGTTCTATAGTTTTGTCCAAACATTTCTTAGATTTCAAATGTTGTCTTACTTGTCTTCTTGTGTGTAGCAAGTAACATAAAAAGGAAAGACGGGGAGGGAGGGATGGGGGAGGGAAGAAGGAAAAGGAAGGGAGAAGGGGAGGGGAAAAGCCACTATACTACACAGTACACACTACCTTCAGTATATCAAAGAAGACAAATAACCATAATAAAAAACATTTTAATCAAAAAGGCAAATGTACAAAAAATAAAAAATAGAATATCACTAATGCAGCAAAGTTTGCACTTAGAAAGAAAGCACATTAGCACCAACCTGTCTCTCAATGCACATGTTGACTTTAGAGTAGGAATGTGTATCAGTTAGGTTCCTGACAGAACACAGAGCATAATCAGGAGTACTTGAGGAAATTTTAGTGAAGAGCCTATCTACAAAGGTGGACCTATCTACAAAGGTGGACCTACAAAGGTGTGGGTCTAAGAGAAGCCAAAAGGCACTGATGAAGTAGCCCAGGACTAGCAACATTGGGAAGATATCACCAGCTCTGGACCTGAAGAGTTAAGAACTTACCAACCTCAGAGAAGCTTCTCTGTAGTCCTAGTAGGGCTGCCTACAGGAGCACAATTCTTAGGAATGTTCATTACCAATTGTCAAATCTACAGAGTAGGAACCAAGCTCTCTCACTTCCTAGTCTCTAACATCCTGTGGGTGTGTACCATTAACTGAACTCACATGGAATGTCAGAAGGCAATGGAGCTCAGTTGACATTGATCATAGAGGCCAGCCTGATCCACAGTGCCAGGGAAAAGAGTGGAGATTACTGAGGGCAGGGCAAATGGAGAATACCCAACTCTCTGGTAGCAGAAACACTTTGCGACACCTCTCTGTACATGCCTCCCACCACCACTACCTATCACCTCCACCAAGCATTGTGTATAATGCTTTGCTCCTAGTTGGGCTTTGATAAACACTTAATGAATAAAAAATAGTAGCGTATCCATTCTTAGCAAGGATTAGAATAAGCAGTGAGAAAAGATCAGAAGACAGGAGAGAAACAAAACACATCTAAGCTCAGCCTCCTTGGGTGCTTTCCTTTATTATTACAACCTTCTTTTAAAAATCTAGGAGAAAAGGTAACAGATTTAAATGAGAGAAGAGATATTTTTCAATAAAGTCACCAATAATAAGGTGGGTCCTTAGGACTCACCTGGGATGGTCCTCTTCCTCTAGTCTCCTACACAGGGAAAAAGCATTATTATGACGTGATCTTCAAATTTTATTCATTTTTACATCATCCCCGCATTTTGATTAATGAAGCTCCATTCTTGGAATATCCTCTCCATTTCTCTCCATTAATCTTCATTGAATAACTTCTTCAGGCCAAGAAGATTTTCCCTTATTTTTCTCCTCCTCTATCTTAGTACATACTACCATTATGTATTTATTTGTTTTTTGCTTTGTAATTGTCTTTGTGTTTAGGTATGTACACTCGAAATAGTACTCTGAAAGATAAGGAGGAAGAAATCTAACATAATCTCAAGATATACTACATGACAAATGTTTTATATGTGTCATCTCTTTATTCTTCACAAATATCTAACAATACAGATATCATTAATATCTGATCATAATTGAAGAAACTGAGGGCAGTCAATTTTCTCAAAGCTATAAAGTAAACCAATATTTCATGTACTGTATTCTAGGTAAAAAAAAAAAGAAAAGAAAAGGCACAAATTCCCACCTTCTATTTCCTGTTCCCCAGCACTCATTACTTGTGGTAGATTAACTTCCCCAGATCTTCATCACCCCAACCCTCATATTCATAGCCTTTAACATGTAATTTCACAGTTTCTTTTCTTGAAAAGGAAGAGTATACTCCACCCTTCACCTAGGGGTCAGCCCTTTGATTTCACTAGTGGAATATTAGCAACAAGATAACCAGCAGCTTGGTAATAGCATACACAATTGAGCTTGCTCTCTTGTTTCTGTGACATTGTCATGAGAACATACTCAAGGTGGCAAACTGGTGCCCGGAGAAGAATGACAAATACAGAGAGCAAAGTCAAATCAAAGACCCACCAACATCAGCTGACTTCCAGACATGAGGGCTGAGCCCAGTCTCAACAGAGCTCAGTCCAGGTGAGAGCAGCCAATCTTCAGTTGACCTGCAGATCTGCAGAATAAATGATTATTGTTTTTTTTTTAAGTAACAACAAAAACTCTGATTGCAAAGTGCTTGCACTATGCCCATTATTCTTAGGTCTGACACTAACTTGACTCTATGGTTTCAGAAATGTTGATCTCTTTGAACCTAATTCTCCATTGTTTCTTGGAACTAAAGTTTTCTTTTTTAAATTTTTTTCAATTACAGCTTACATTCTATAATATTTTGTATTCATTTCAGATGTACACATAGTGGTTAGACAATTACATAACTTACAAAGTGATCCCCCTGATAATTCTAGTACCCACCTGGCACCATACATTGTTATTACAATAAGATTGACTATATTCTCTATGATGTACTTTACATCCCATGACTATTCTGTAACGACCAATCTGTACTTCTCAATTCCTTCACCTTTTTCACCCAGTACCCGAACCCCCTCCCTTCTGGCAACCATGAGTCTATTCTCTATGTCTTCAAGCCTGTTTCTGTTTTGTTTGTTTGTTTGTTTATATTATTCTTCCGATTCCACATATAAGTGAAATCATATGGTATTTGTCTATCTCTGGCTGACTTACTTCATTTAACATAATACCCTCTAGGTCCATCCATGCTGTCAGAAATGGTAAGATTTTTGTTCTTTTTAATGGTCAAGTAATATTCCATTGCATATATTTATCACTGTCTTTTTATCCATTTATCTAACAATGGCCACTTGGTTTGTTCCAACAACTTAGCTAATGTAAATAACACTTCAGTGAACAGAGGGGTAAATATATTCTTTCAAACTAGTGTTTTGAGCTTCTTCTGATATATGCCCAGAAGTAGAATCACTGGGTCATAAGGCAGTTCTATTTTTCATTCTTTAGACCCTCCATACTCTTTTCCACAGTGGATGCAACATTCTGCATTCCCACCAACACACATCTTCCGCTTGTATGTTGATTTATTGATGACAGCCATTCTCACAGATGTGAGGTGGTATTTCATTATGGTTTTTATTTACATTTCTTTACTGATTAGTGATGTTGAACATCTTTTCATGTGTCTATTGGCCATTTTTATGTCTTCTTCTTGTAATATATTTTATTGATTATGCTATTACAGTTGTCCCTTTTTTTCTCCCCTTTATTGCCCTCTGCCCTGTACCACCCCTCCCACCATCCTTTCCCACTTTATTTCACATCCCAAGTCATTCATATAAGTTCTTTGGTTTCTTCATTTTCCATACTATTCTTAACCTCTCCCTATTTTATACCTAACACTTCTTATTCCCTGTACCTTTTCCCCTATTCCCCCACTTCCCCGCTGATAACCCTCTATGTGATCTCTATTTCTGTGAATCTGTTTCTGTTCTAGTTGTTTGCTTAGTTCATTTTTGTTTTTGTTTTGTTTTGTTTTTAGGTTTGGTTGTTGATCATTGTGAGTTTGTTGTCATTTTACTGTTAGTATTTTTTATCTTCTTCTTAGATAAGTTCCTTTAACATTTCATATAATAAGGGATGGTGATGATGAACTCCTTTAACTTGACCTTATCTGAGAAGCATTTTATCTGCCCTTCCATTCTAAAGGATAGCTTTGCTGGATAGAGTCATATTGATTGTAGGTCCTTGCCTCTCATGACTTCAAATACTTCTTTCCAGCCCCTTCTTGCCTTCAAGGTTTCTTTTGAGAATCAGCTGATAGTCTTATGGGAACTCCTTTGTAAGTAATGGTCTCCTTTTCTCTTGCTGCTTTTAAGATTCTCTCTTTCTCTTAAATACTGACTAATGTAATTATGATGTGCCTTTGTGTGTACTTCCTTGGGTCTACAAGAAACAAGAAAAATTCTTATTTCTTCATTATGTTCTGGCTGAATGTTTATTTCTTCCTTCTGCTCCAAACCATTGATTTGAGTCCATTTCCTTCCTATCACTGGTTCCCTGTACATTTTCCTTTATTTGACTTATCATAACCTTCACTTTTTCCTCTATTTTCTGACCATACTCAACCATTTCTGTAACCATCCTGATTACCATTTGATCTCTGCATTTGATAGGTTTGATCTCTGCATCTGATAGGTTGGCTATCTCTTCATCTCTTAGTTGTATTTTTTCCAGAGCTTTGATCTATTCTTTCATTTGAGACATATTTGTTTTTTGTCTTGGCATGCCTGTTATGTAGTAAGGGGTGGATCCTTAGGTATTTGCCAGGGTGGGGCAACCCATGTCACTGCATCATGATGCTGTATGTTCTGAGAGGGAACAGTGCCACTTGCTCAGCTCTCTGCAGCTTTCAGTCACTTCCGCCACTACCCACAAGCAAATTGGGCCCTTATGGTGCTGATTCCCAGGTGGGTGGGTTTGTGTATGTTCTAGGACCCTGTGGGTCTCTCCAACAAAACCTCCTGTGAGGCCGGGAGTTTCTCCTGCCTCCACCACCCCCACAGGTTTTTCAGTCAGAGGTTTTGAGGCTTTATTTCTCCACGCTGGAACCCTGAGTTGCGTGGTCTGTCTTGCTCCCCAGTTGTTCCTCCCAGTTTATCCATAGGCAGTGTGGTAGTGCCTGGTCCTCCAACCACCGCCTTGCTGCAAGTCCTCTCCACCCCAGCTGCCCATCTCTGACACTCCTACAGGTCTGAATGAATGTTTCTTCTTTAGCTCCTTGGTCGTCAGACTTCCATACAGTTTGCTTTTCTGGCAGTTCTGGTTATTTTTTTTTATTTTATATGTGTAGTCCTTCTTTTGGTTGTGCAAGGAGGCAAAGTGTCTACCTATGCCTCCGTCTTGGCTGGAAGTCCTCTATATCTTCTTTGGAGTAATGTCTATTCAGGTCTTTTACCCATTTTTTAATTGAATTGTTTGGTTTTTGTTGGTGTTGAGTTGTACGAGTTCTTTATAAACTTTGGTTATTAACCTCTTATCATATGTATTATTGGTAAGTATGTTCTCACACTCAATGGGTTGTCTTTTCATTTTGTTGATGATTTCCTTTGCTGTGAAAAAAACTTATTAATTTGATGGAGTCCCATCTGTTTATTTTGTTATTGTTTTTTCTCTTGTCCAAAGACATATGTTAGAAAAAATATTTCTAAGAAAAATATCCAAGATTTTACTGCCTATGTTTCTTCTAGGAATCTTATGGTTTTGAGTCTTACATTTAAGTCTTTAATTCATTTTGAGTTTACACTTGTATATAGTATAAGAAGGTGGTCTACTTTTATTTACTTTTTGCATCTATCTGCCCAATTTTCCCAACACAATTTATTAAATAGAATGTGTTTTCCCCATCCTAAGTTCTTGCTTCCTTTGTCAAATATTAATTGACCATATAGGCATGGATTTATTTTGGGGCTCTCAATTCTGTTCCATTGATCTGTGTGTGTGTGTGTGTGAGAGAGAGAG
>PVKM010050423.1:0-10722 GCA_004027735.1 Carollia perspicillata
CCAGGGGCAAACACACAGTACACATTATCAGAGCTAAAATCCAGGTTCAACTCAGCATAGTCCTTGCTTGAAATAAGCTAATCAGACATTGCTGTATCTGTACAGTTGGGAAAAAAAATAAAGAAAAGAAAAACATCTCAAGAAAAAGATAGCATTGCTTAGATCCTTACAGTTGATTTTTGTGCATAATATCAGGCCATGGAATGTTCCTACACATGCTAAAGAAAGAACCTTAGTACTAAAAGTGAAGAAAAGAATGGACAATTGAGACAGACCAACATATGATTCAGGTATTCACTTTTAATTACAATAAATATTTTTTAAAAATATATGTTGAAGAAAATAATGGGAAAAATTGGAGATAATATATTGAAAGATGAAGAATTTACCCTCTTAAAGTTGGGATCTATAGAAATAATAAGTGAAAATTTCAGAACTGAAAATTATAATATTTAAAGTAAGAATTCATTAGATAGTTTGAAAGTAGATTTTAAAGATAAGACAAGGTTAGGTCAATAGAAAATATCCAAACTGAACCACAGAGGTTAACAAACAAAAAATAGGAAGAATAAAAATACAGAAAAGAATGTCAGAAGAATATTGGGTTCTGCCAGAGGTTCAATATACAAATAACTGAACTCCCAGAAGGAAGAAGAGATAGAATAGTACAGAAACAATATCTGAAGTGATAGTGACAAATAATTCTTCAAAACTGATTAAATATATCAACCCACAGGTTCAAGAAGACTTTCAGATCTCAAGTGGAATAAATACCAAGAAAACCACATCTGAGTAAAAACTAGTAGCACTTTTGAAAATCAAAATCAAAGCAAAAATCTTTTCTTTCAAAGATTTTATTCATTTATTTTTAGACTGAGGGGAAGGAAGGGGGAAGAGGGAGAGAAATATCAATGTATGGTTGCCTCTCACACACCTGCTCCTGGGAACCTGGCCTGAAACCCAGGCATGTGCCCTGACTGGGAATGGAACCAGTGACTCTTTGGTTTGCAGGCCAGCACTTAATCCACTGAGACACACCAGCCAGGGCTCAAAAAGCCATCACAGGTAACAGACCCACTGCATTTAAAGCAACAACAAAAAGACTGACAATTGACTTTTCAACAGAAACAATAAATCTGGAAGGCAATTGAATGTCACCTTTAAAGTACCCTAAATGTTGCAACCTAGAATTCTGTGCTCTGCAAAAATATTTTTCAACAATAAAGGTGAAGTAAATGCATTTTAAGTCAATAAGAACTAAGATGATGCATTACTAGCACACATGAACTGAAAGAAATTCTGCAGGAAGTCCTTCAGGCAGAAGGGAAACCAATCCTTAACAGAAAAATAAAATTTCAAAGAAAAAAAAAGATAGATATATGAGGAAAAAAAAACAAAACGATAATAGTAAAATCTTTTGGAATTTGAACTAAAATGCGTGATAACAATAGCACAAAAGGAAGAAACTCAGCATTCTAAGTTTTTAGCATTATCATGGAAATGGTAAAGATAATAGATTATAGTATTTCAAGGATTAATAATTTCTTGAGTAATCATATCTACCAAAACCCAACTATAGATAACAAAAATGATAGAGATAATTGATTAATTCAAATACAACTAAGAAATGAGAAAACTAACAAAAACAGGTGTATAGTAAGAAAAAATTATCAAGCTGGATGCTATAGTCCAAAATATACTGATAATTACATTATATATAAATAAACTAAATATTTCAGTTAAAAAATTAAGATTTTTAGTCTAAAGACACAACATCCATTTATATATTGTCTATAAGAAGTACACCTTAAATATAAGGATTTAAATTTAAAAGTTAGAAAAAAGAAAAGATATACCACGTAAACACACAAAAAATGGTATAATAATTCTAATGTCAGATGATGTAGTGTTTAAATTAAGAAGCATTACTAAAAATAAGTGATTTAAAGGTCAATCTTCTTGAAGATATTGCAATTAGTATTGACTGAATAAAATATTTCAGCTACACAATATATAAATTATAAATACACAGAATTAAAGGGAGAAACAGCTAGTCACAGTGAAAGATTTTTAATATTCCTCTTTGAAGACATATCAGATCAAAATTCAAAAAGAATATAAAATATCAGTTTAACACAAGTAACAAACTTAATTGACATATTAGAACACTACACCAAAAAATAAAAGTGCACATATTTTCAGTGGTATATGGGAAATTCAATTATACAATGATTCCAAACATAGAATTCTCAAAATATAGAATGATTTGCAATTATTCAGTTACTATTCTTTGACAACTAAAATTAAGCTATAAAAAAAACAACCTGTGACTGCTTGTAAATTAAGCAAAATGCTTCTAAATAACCTATAGGCCCAAAAGGTTGGACTAGAGATTAGAAAACACTTTGTACCCTGGCTGGTGTGGCTCAGCAAATTGAGTGTCCACCTGCGAACCAAAGGGTCACTGGTTCGATTCCCAGTCAAAGTGCATGCCTGAGTTGCAGGCCAGGTCCCCAGTAGGGGGTGCATGAGAGGCCAACACACATTGATGTTTCTCTCCCTCTCTTTCTCCCTCCTTTCCCCTCTCTCTAAAAGTAAATAAAGAAAAGAAAAGAAAGAAAATATTTTGTACTGAAAAAATCTTGGGAGTAGGAATCTAAATGTGTTTCAAAGTAAAATGTTTGACTTTACATGGAGATATTAAGAGAGAAGAAATACTGAAAAATGAATCATCTAAACTTCCATATCCAGAAGCTGGTAACAAAAGGGCAAATGAAACCACCAAAAGTAGAAAGATTAAAATAATGAAGATTATAGGAGAGCTCAATGAACTTACAACAGGAAAAAATTAAATGAAGTTAAATTGTTTAAAGATGTTAAGTTTAAAAAACCTATTAAGAAAGATCAAGGGGAAAAATAAGTAAGAACATACTTTGGTAATATTGTAAAGGACACTACGGACTAGCTAGTAAGAGAGGATATTGTGAACAAGGTTAAGCCAATATATATGATGATTAGGATGAAATGGGCCAATTTGTTGGAAAATATACAACTTGAAAAAATTAAGAACCTGAAAACCTTTGTATTTTAAAGAAACTGAATCATTAATTAAAACCTTTCACAGAAAAAAGAAACTTCATGTTTGCATGACTTCACTAGTGAATTAATTCTTAAAAGCATTTAAGATTGTTGTAATGCCCATTGTACATAAACTCTTTCAAGGAATACAGTAGAAAGGTCATCTATTTTAACTTATAGGACCAGCATACATTGCTTCTTAGATACAGATGTAATTGCCCAATGACCTATACATTACTGAATTAAAATGTAATAATATAAATAAGAATAAATAAAAATGATAAATATCTTTCCATAACTTCATAAATATATATTATTTTTCATACTGTATTATATTCACTTACATTTCCATATCTCCTGCTAAACTTCAACTTTCTAAAATGTTATATGTCATCATTGTTATTCAGGAGAAAGCCTGCCTTTGAGGTACCACACAGCAGTGAGGAATTATAGAATTTTAGATGTTTATAAATAAGCCTAGTTGATATATCATGAAATAAATATAAGTTGCTCTTATTAATATATTTTAATTATTTGTTTACTTAACAGTCTCTTCTTCAATAGAGGAATCATTTTGTATTAATCCCCAGGATCAAAGGAAATGCCAGACACATGACAAATGCTAGCTGAGATGAAATTAAATGGTAGTAGAATGGATTTCAGTAACTGCCCAGCTCTAGCAAATGGAGTTGCTGGAGGTATTCCCTTCTCTTCACCATTGCATGCATAATAGCATCAACATCTCTCATGGCTAGTCCCGTGCTCTGTAGGGATGGTAAGCACAGGGGAAAAAACCTGAGCAGCAGGCCACCAAGATCAGTGTTTTTCAAGACTAACAATCGTGAATCATCTCATATCTTTTAAAACTTCAGACTGATTTTTGGGGGAATGAGACCTGAATTACTTCACCCCTAATCAACTCCTACATGCCAGCATTCTTATTTGTACATTAAACATACTTTGATTTGTAAATATTGGCTTACCTGGAACTTTTAAACTGGGCTCAAGGAATTTTTTGATTTCTGCCTGTCCTTTGAAAAAAGAATCCCACATATTTGTGCAAATGCAAATTTATGACCTGATTTATTACTTAATACTGGCTTAACTAAGATCTCAAGTAATGGAAAACAACAGATTACCCAAAGCTCTTGGGAGAATGTATGCTTAAATTTATCCTCTAATACCCAAGTCATATGTATCCTTTCTTCATGAGCGAAAATTCTTTCCAGAATCTTCCCCATACCTTTCTCCATGGTGGAGCTGACTAGACCATACATGGCCATGCCTCTAACTTTACCTTATTTGCATACATTTATTTTTATAGTAAGCTGAGGATCTCTATTCTAAGAGTAACAAAGCTACTGTCTGCTAAGTGCAGCTCTAGTTAAGAAATACAGCTATCGCTGAGAATTCCCACTTAGATTCCAGCCCTTTTGTTAAGGTTAAAACAGTGCGAACCATTTCACAATTTGACTGTTTCCTCTCATGGTGAGTTGCTTTCTCTCTCCACAAGAACTAGACAGTAGATACAGTTTCCATGACTCTAGTAAATTAATGGCTTTCATTTGACTTTCTTACTTTGATGTCTTTCCCTCTTGCTAATTGACCCTCCAAATGCCCTTGTGAATGTCAAACACAAACACCTGATCTTTTTTTTTTTTGTGGGCTTAAAAGTGTTTTGGGTTTTGAAAGAGGACCTTCCACATACCAGCATTCCCCATCAGCAATAGCAAAGTCTTGGGGTATGAGCGAACGTTATTATTTCTGCTGGGTGATTCATGAGTATGACGTATGTGAAACTTTTTTTGTAGAGGGTCCACTCAGAGAACAAGGGGAACAGGCCACCTGAGTATTTCCCTAAAATAGCAAAATGGTCTCCAGGTATTGTTTTGGCTCCCCTGAGGCCCTATGCTGCTGATGAAGGTCAGGACGACAGCCTCAGAATGCTGACTCAGTAGCTCTCTACACTGTCTAGTATCTGCTACTCATTCAAAGGTATACCTTATACCACTAGTCCAAGACATACTCCTTTCTCTCCAGGAATGAGCTTCGTGGTCTTATCTGTTCTCTTTCCAATCTGTTCTTAAGAAATATATGCTGTGTACATTTTTTCTTATCCAACTTTTTTGTATATGTGTATACATATACATATGTACATAAATAAATATATACATACATATATATGTATACAGGGTCTGGCACAAGTAATGCCTGCTTGAGTGTGGTTGGTAGGGTAATAACATGGATGTGATAATTTATAGTTTTAATTTGAGCATTTCACCTAAAATGTCATATGGTGTGTTGAGTGTGATTTTGTTATGTTACAGAGTTACGTGCTTATGCTTTTGTAGTAAAAAAATTTGTAATAAAAGAGGGGTGTTATTTGTGCCAGACCCTGTACATATGCTTATGTGTGCTTATATATAAGTGAAGTACATGAAAGCAGTGATAACAGGGATGAAAGGGAGAAGTTAGAATTATTTTGTTAATATAGGAAACAGACTGTACATGAAGTAGCATGGGGTTATTTGGAAATGAAATTGGATTTCCTGTAAATGTTATCTACAAACTTTAGGGAAACCACTACAAATATTTAATTACATTTATTGGGGTGACACTGGTTAAAAGAATTATGTAGGTTTCGGGTGTACAGTTCTATAATAAATCATCTATACATTGTGTTGCACATTCACCACCCCAGTTCAAGTTTCCTTCCATTACCATTCATCCCCCCTTTACCCTCCTCTACCTCCCCGCACCCCTTTCTCTCTGGTAACCACTGTACTGTTGTTTGTGTCTATGAGTTCTGATTTTTGTTTTTTGCTTAATCCCTTCACCCTTTTTACCCAGCCACATAACTACCCTCCACTCTGACAGCTGTCAGTCTGTTCTCTGTGTCTATAAGTCTGTTTCTATTTTGTTTGTTAGTTTATTTTGTTCATTAGATTCCACACATAAGTGAGATCGTGTGGTACTTGTCTTTCTCTGACTAGCTTATTTCACTTAGCACAATAAACTCCGTGTCCATCCACGCTGTCTCAAAAAGTGAGCTTTCCCTTTTTTTTTTTTACGGCTGAGTAGTATTCCATTGTGTAAACATACCACAGCTTTTTTTAGCCACTCATCCACTGATGAGCACTTGTTCAAAGCTAGTATTTCTGAGGTAGACTTTGAGAGTCTCTTTTGGAAGTCAGAATTTAAGAACTAACTATTTCTTTCTTGTTTTTTGCCTTCCTACTGAATCACTGGTAATTCTCTTTGAGGTAGTGAAGATGTCACTGACTCACTAGGGAAAGTTTTCAAAGTATAAGTATTAAAAACAAAACTATAGACATTAATAATCTAAGACAATACCCTGCTGAAGATAAAAATAAAACAGGTTACAAACATGGTCTAAGCAATTGATATCCTCATTTGTAATCTAAAGCTTGGTTTATAGAGATGACTGTAGAACAGAAAATGTTACTCTATGTCAAAAATTAAAACAGCTATATTTTATAGGTTTATTATTTACAGAGCTATGTAAAATATTAGAATATGTTTGAACTAACAGCCCCATAGCTTTAAATTAAAAATATATATATATTTAAAAGAAATTGTTAAAGTACTACAATTCTTTTAAAAATCTTAGAGTATTCAGTTCACATTAAATGATCTTGTATTAACTGCGCCCTTAACTGCTGAAATAGTTGCAGAACTTACTTGAGAATTATATCCGACTCAGCATGGTCCCAAGTTCCTGGTGCTCTCTCAGGCTGTGATAACCTTCTCAAAATCACCCCCTTCACTGTGAACCATCATCCTAACATGACCCCTGGAATTTATTTTAAACTAGACTGGAATTGACAGTTGCCAAATCAGCTTTGAAGGGCAAAATGTCAATTTCTATGTCTGTGGACTCACTTAGGGACAACTGATGCTCTGATAAACTGTGGATAACACAAAAATACAACCCAAGGAATATTAAAGAGTGAAATGAATAAAAAATGTTTGTGCTTCTAGATCCAGTGTTATTTAGTCCGAAAGAGCAAATAAGTGACTATTTTTCATGCATTTTATATGGCAACAAACCTACTCTAATTCTGTCCTGTACTTAAAATTTACATTGAAAATACAGTTGCACTTTGGATTAGTAGCTACAATTTGGATTAATATAGGTAACCAGGGAGCAATGTTCAGTAAATACTGTTATTAAATGTAAAGCAATACAAAGAAAATAAGATTATTTAAATATCTTTTCTGATTGAGAATTATGGAGGAATTTTGAAATATTTAAGATGTTTTATGTACTGACGCTGCACTTAAAGTGTTACTTTCCCTTCTCCTGCTTAAAGACCTGTTTTTTTATATTTTATAAGCAAAATGTGTACACAGCCTGATGAAAACAGAAAAGCAGCTTGCAAGGTTAAAAAGAAAAGGATGACTCATTAATAAACAACCATTTAGAGAATTATAATTAGTTTTTTTTCCCTTCATTAGGGCATGTAGCCTGCTAGAGGAATGCGTCTAATGGAAATTGCGGGACTCCAGGGTTTCACACTCTTAGGCAGGATAATATATAAAACTGAAGTAATTAAAAGGTATTTCAAGAAATGTCATCTTTTTCATAGTGTAAAACTAGGCATTTTGTAGTGAAGTAGCTTCATTGACACCATAGGGGCATTCTGTCCCTTTTCCACTCTGACAGAAAAATCTCTAGTGACAGGTCCTTAAATCTTATTTGAATTACAAGTGAGAATGAGTTTGGTACTCTCAATTAGTCCCGAGACGGGAACTAATACACACAATTTGGCACACTCTGCAATTGCTTCTGGAGAGATCTGTAGCCTGCCAGACACTAGGAAGGGCTGTGACCCTCCTGGGGGTACTTCCCATATACTAGCTTCATCAGGCAGCCTGCAAAACGCATGGACTCCAGCTTTTGCACTCCGACTTTACGAGCACTGAAATTAATCCATTAAGCATTTTGTATAGCCAGACCCCCCACTACTTACTTTTTAACGCATTTATATAGTAAGTTAACTGTGGCATCATAGTGTGCGGCATAATGAGTTTAATTCTTCTTGCCTTTTTGCTTCCTGTTTTCTTCTCAATGTAAAAAAAAAAAAAAAAAAGGAAAGAAAGAACGAAAACAAGATAGCTAAGTTTAATATTGCCAAATAGCCAAATAATTAGTACTGCCGGATATTTTTTCTCTTTATATGTATTTTCCTCAGAAAATGTAAAGCCAGAAGCACAGATAGCAGAATATTATCTAATAGAAATAATAAATGTGAACGTGCAGTACAAAAACCATAAAGTATTAATTGCTTCTAAAATAATGAGAAAAGAGTATTTTACTGCAGTCTTCTAATGGGAAAGATGGGCCCTCAGTCTGTGACTAATTCCAACATTTAGTAAGAATGCAAGTTGTAGCAGTCTTAGATGTTTCTTTTAGAAAAGTGGGGAAAAAAAGCCACAGTGTAAATGTTTTGATCACCTTCTTTGCAATAAGCATTTTATTTTCTGAATTATTTCATTCTTTTGAGTATTTCATCAGGGCAAAATCTCTCTAAGGGGCAGAAGTGACATGATCTCATTTGGAAAATGTTGTCAAAGAGTCAAGCTAAAATGCAAATGAGACACAAATCCTAGTATTTTCCTTGACAACTATGGAATTACTAAATCTGAAGACATATGAAGATTGAAAAAGGAAGAAAATAAAATAATTGCATATTCAGAGAAAAGGAGAAATGGGTATGGTTTGGATGATAAATTTATTGATGCAATAAGAAGCTCTTGTAACAAATTAATGTAAATAAACATGTAAAGTATTATTAATGGGAGAGATATGGCTTTGGAATTGCATATTCTCAAAGGATATTTTATAATCTAAGTCATTATTTTACCACGTTTTGGGCCAAAGTTCAAGTTGTATTTTCCCCAGGATGTGTTAAAAGCAAAAACAACATGAAAAGACAATGCTCCAAGGGGCACATGCAGGTATTCTGCCTGTGACATCTCTCACCCCTCAGACCTCCAGGGCCTGTTCCATCATGGTTTATTTTTCCAGAAGCTGTCCACTTGCTTGAGAAGATGCCTTTCTCAGAGAGAGAAAAGCCAGTCTTTCAAACTCCCTAGAATTGTTGTCCTCGGACATTTAACGATTTTTTTGTTTGTCTATCATAATTGATAAAGTGCCTTGTAAGAGAGAAACTCCAGTTCACTTCAAGCTGAAATATTCTCTTTAGGAAAACATACTTGCACATTTTGGGGAATGTAAAAAAAATATGTTTCACATGAATTTTTAAAAACTACCATATGTGGTGACTTTACGTTGAATTTTTCTGTCTTTTCACAGTATAACCTCTGTTTATGTGTCAAAGTTACATACATCTGAATCACTGGCAAATACTATCCATCATCATTATTCTAGTTTTTGATCAGTTTTTAAATTTCTATATCTTATTCATATAATTATTAATATAATTTTATTAATAAAAATGGAATAGATCTTCGATAAAAATATTTGAACATTATAGCTTAATTTTAAACTTGGAATGAACTTAAAAGAACTAAAGTTCCTCAGCTTTCTGAAAAAGGCATGCAATTTGGACATTATTTTAAGAGTGATGAGACATTTAATTTTGAATAGGGTAAGAATGATATGCTCTATTTATAATATATCACTATACTATTGTGAAAATACTCCATAGGGGAGACAAGAGTAGCAAGAGGACAAATAGTTGGGGTACTTTTACAATTCAGGTTATAGATGTTTTTGGCTTGGACTGAGGAGACAGTGAGGGAAAGAGTAAACATTAGGTATGTGAGTGACATTTAAAATTATATCCAGTTATATTCTCAATATCGGATGAGGTTAGTGCCACAGGATTTGCTAATGTCCTGAAGGCAGGGTACAGGAAGAGAATGATTAGGGTTGACATGTAGACTTATAACTTGAGCCATTAGGAGAATTAGGTGTTTCCATTTATTGAGCTGGAAGCAGACAGGGGCAAATTCAGGAAAGAAGAGGGAGTATGTGTGTAGAACCAGTTACTCTATTTTGTCCTCATTATATCTATGCTGTCCATTAGGCATCCCAAAGTGCACTGTCAAACAAACACAAAGGTTTATGAGTCCTGCATTTAAAAGAGGTTTTGAATAAGAAACATAAATTTGAGTCATCAATATAAAGTAGAAGTTAAAGGCATACAAAATAATAAGAACTCTTAGGGAAAGCATGTAGGGAAAGGAAGACAGTTAAGGTCCATGCTTTGGTGCTCTACAGCTTGGTCTGGAAGAGGAGGAGCCAGGAAAGGAGATGGCAGGAAGTGGACTGGGAAGGAGGAAGAAAGCAGGGAGACTAGTGTCCTACAACTCCAATTAAAACAAAACACATAAGGCGGAGGGATGATAAATTATGACAAGAATGCGGATGGAAAATAATGTCAAATATGGAAAAGTGGAAGTTATTACCAACTTTGAAAATAAAGGTGATTTCAATAAAAAAACAGTAAAGAAAGCTTTATTAAATGAACTGAGATGAAAAAATTAAGACACTGAGTAAAGTCAATTTCTTCCAGGACTGTGGCTATAAGATGCAGAGAAATAGGAGAGACTTAAGGTAGTCTGGGGAGGTTTGTTTGCTTGTGTATGTTTTGT